>JBBBDQ010001075.1:1562500-1677500 GCA_037127315.1 Ascarosepion bandense | reverse complement strand
ATATATATATATATATATATATATATATATATATATGACTCAAATGTCCTTTTTTTATCAAGTGTGACATTTATGGCTATTTTTGATCTTGGCCAGATAGCTTAAACACCCCTCCCAATGCGTTGGTTCATGGCTAATGAGCGCGCATCAGCTACATTTTACCATCTTGGACTTGCCTGGAGGTATTAACGTTCCCATTTTTACGACCATCGGATGATTGCAAGGAAGCGTATTAAACTGGGAGTTGTAGTAATTTACTGCCCACTTGAAATCGGATTTAAAATATATTAAATCTCAGCCATTTTATATGACACAGAGCAATTTTTTGCTGTGTGCAACCATAACATACTCTTATGGGAGCTGCACATTTTTCATTACATATATATATATATATATATATATATATATATATTAAATTTGTGTATTTAGGCAGCAAATTTTGTTTTAGCCATGTTAGATTAAATAAATTGCAAATCTTGACAAAATACAACGGAGAATCTGTAATGTGATCGATACCAACTTAGCAGCCTGGCTGCAGTCACTCTCTCACCGGCGGGACGTGGCTTCTCTGTGCCTCTTCTATAAAAGCTTTCACGGCTTCTGCTCCAATGACCTTCGATCACTGGTGCCGCCTAGGTATGAATTTGTATGAGATACTAGATTAGCAACTAGGTCCCACTCTTTTACAGTGAAACAAATAAAATGTAACCGCAATTTCTACTCTAACAGCTTCTTTTCTCGCACTTCCCACCTATGGAATTCCCTTCAATATACTTGTTTCTCCGACAGCTACAATCTACAGGAATTTAAATGTAAGGTCAATATATATATATATATATATATATATATATATACACTCATACATATATATGGCCTTATCTGACTACCGGGCACACCGGGCACGGGTCCGAACCGATCCGTGCAATCATAGTGAAAATCCGAGCAAGGAAAAATATCTTTGTCAGAAATCAAACTAAACAATTCCCGAAGAAAGAAAGAAAGAAAGAAAGAAAAACGAAGAAAACATTCGAATGAACGCGGTAAAAATCTGTTTGTTTATTTATTAATTTTGGAAGAAAAGACTGGTTATAATCAGAAAGCCCGAACCCGATTTACTGCTTTCGTTCACGTTCTGTGCCTAATTTCCATTGGAATAGCCCAAAAAATCCGCAAAAATCATAGTTTCTGGAATCGGATGACATTGATGACGTCATCATATTGTCAACTAATAAATCCGGGCAATTTTCTTTGTGCCCAGTGTTTTTTAGCATCAGCTACGGCACACACACACACACACACACACACACACACACACATATATATTTATAAAGAGAGAGAGAAAAAAAAGAAGAAATTTGTAAAATGGTTGTCATAATAATTTTTAGGTGATATTACAAAAAGACAAATTTTAATAAAAACTACAAAGAGACGACGTATCAGAGAAAAAAAGGGTGAAAGATCCTAGGAAGACATTATTTGTTTTGCTTTAATTAAGTTGCTCAAGAGTGTATATGCACACACACACACACACACACACACACACATATATATATAACATATTACATATATATATATATATGATATGTATATAGCATATACATAACATACATATATACATATATATGATATATATAACATAACATATATAAATAACATGTATATATAAAATATAACGCACGCACGCACGCACACACACATACATACATACATACATATATATATATATATATATATATATATATATATATATATATATATATATTCCACTAAAACTGTTTTCTGTGTCAGAAAGAACATAAAGCGATATTTCAAATCATTCCCCTGGGTTATTTTTATGCCAAGGAATAAAAATCTGATTACGCGTGGAATCTTTTGACATGTGTATTTTACAAGTGGGACCAAAAATATTCCACATGGTCCAACGAAACAACGCCCTCTGGTTTAATCTGTAAGAATTTCATTAGTTACAGAATCCCTTTAAAGAAATTGAACTCGCCTTCCTATCTACCTCTCTCTCTCTCTCTCTCTCTCTCTCTCTCTCTCTCTCTCTCTCTATCTATCTATCTATCTATCTATCTATCTACCTACCGACCTACCTATCTCAGTCTGTTCATTTTCTTTCTTTCTTTCTTTCTTTCTTTTTCTCTTTCTTTCTTTCTTTCTTTCTTTCTTTCTATCTATCTATCTATCTATCTATCTATCTATCTATTTCAGACTGTTAGTTATCTATCTATTGATCTAACTCAATCTGTTAATATCTATCTATTTATGTCTGGTCATATCTATCTATCTATCTATCTATCTATCTATCTATCTATCTATCCCAGTCTGTTTATTATCTATGTATCCACACACACACACACACACACACACACACACACACACACACACACACACACACACACACACAGAGAACCACTGTTATTTTTAGACTAAATTTAAAGAAATAATTTATGGAACATTTTTATGTATTAGGTTGATTTTCTTTATTGTTTCTATATATACGCATTTACGTGGGCGTATGTGTAGGATGTCATGGTTATTTCTCTGTTTAATAATTTTCTTGTCTCCTTGTACTCTCTCGTTATTCCTTTTTCTTTTACTTCTTTATTTTCAGTTCCAATTGTCAAAAATATGAATAAAAACAAAAGAAAAACTTATCTTTGCCGACGCGTTTCGTCCCCTGATGGTCTTTATCAAGGAAAATGTAAAGATATTATTTTACAAGTAGTACTTATAAAAAAAGTATTTTCAAAATTAAGAAGGTTCATAAATATACATTAGGCTAACTACAACTGAGCTATGTACGGAGAATCTGTAATGTGATCGATTCAGACTTGGCAGCTCAGATACAGTTACTTTCTCACCGGCGCAATGTGGCTTCCCTGTGCCTCTTCTACAAATACTTTCACGGCTTCTGCTCCGATGAACTTAGCTCACTGGTACCCCCTATATATGAATTTACTCGAGCCACAAGATTAGCAATTACGTCCCATTTTTTTACTATGAAACCAATAAAATGTAAACGCAAATTCTACTCCAACAGCTTCTTTTTTCGCACTTCCCGCATGTGGAATTCCCTTTCATTTACTTGCTTCTCCGACATCTACAATGTCCAAGAATTTAAATGTAAAGTCGTCATCTATCTCACTAATCTGCATCATCTCTCTCATGCTCCTTTCTCCGTTCACTCCACTCTCGTCAGTATTTTCATCCTTCTTTTACCCATTTCCTGACACCCCCTACAACCTGTCGCTCTTTCTCATAACTTTCCTCCTATGTAACCCCATCCTCAACAGTGGCAGTAAAATGCCTTGTTTGGAGCGATAGGATTATTTAAAAAAATTTAATGTTTAATAAACTCAAATGTTGTTAATGTCGATTATTTGTTTATTATATAAATATTTATATTTTATTAGTTTTAGACATTTAGTTATGCATTTTATGTTTTGAACAAAAGAAGGATTCGAATTTAACTGCTTTCACTTAAGGTTTACGAAATTTTTATAGTAATATATGTTGGCTTGGGAGAGTAGTATTTCTTTTAGGGAAGGAGATATTTAAAAAAAATCTGGGGCGTCCATTTATAATTTGGTAAGGTACGAAAGCGGCACTGTGAAGAAATTTTTAAGATACTTACTCTTTTGTGCGTCGTGGATATCGGCTCGGAACGAGAAATTGGGGAGCTGAGTTCGAATTCCAGTTGAATTGCTTGCACTCACTTACGCGCAAATACCATTGAGAAAGTTATTAATCCGTCTCTTCCCTCCAGTTATGGGTTAAATAACAGGACAAATTGGGTTCTATAGTCTTGGTTGGCAATCAGTCTAGCTCAGAAAGTAATGGCAACCTACTGCAGGATAATCTTCTGCCCAGTCAGTCATGCCTCTTTCGAGACATGATCGCCCAAAACGTGTATCGAGTATAATTAATAAGTGACATTCTTTATATTAAAATTGTCGCCGAATTTATTTCAATGTGTGATTAATGCATTTGAAAAATTATTGTGCATAAGGTCTTCTTTTGTATATATATATATATATATATATATATATATATATACCTAGATACATTATATACAGAAGCAAGTGGATATCTAGCCACACTGATGCGTTGTGATACAGCGAAACATGCTTCTATGTTGATTACGAATATATATATATATATAGTGTACCTAGGTAGCAGACAATTTCCTAAACATGCATTATTAAATATAACAGACAATGAATGTCTATTATGTTTAATCATGAACCGGATATATTTTATTATGCTGGTTCTACGCTTTTGGCTCATATGAGCCATCTTCAGAGAAGTTACAGGGACGGTGACATAAAGACATACACCATCAACGATGATTTTATCTTGTGTTGACATAAAACATTGCTATGCAACGGTAACAGTCATAGAATAGCAGACGCAGTTCGTAAATTTGTAACGTGGTTCTATGACGTCACACCAGGTGAAAGACAGAAATATTAACACTTTGGACTGCTGGTCTAATTACTTCCTTTAAAAAAGCATTACATCACTTCTACTGCATTTGCAGTACTTAAGGTGACCCTATGACTCTAATGAGCCACGTGATATGTATGTATGTATAATGAATATAAAAAGTTTTAGATGAACGCTTTGTTTTTCTTATATATAAAGAATATATGTCCATAAAGTTCATCTGCCCTTTTAAAAATTTATAACTTTATTTGTAATTGCGATAGAAATAATTTGTAAAAACGATTAGAAATAAATATATCTATATGTTTTATTGAAATTTTATTTAAGTTTCCACATGTCCTCCATCAATAGCAATACAAACGGTAATACGATTTTGCAGTTCATATTTTTTACTTAATTGTTTCAAATTTTTTGGTAAAGAATTATTCAATAACTATACTTAAAACTAGATACATTAAACTTTATAACATTTTTTACAGATTATTTCTATCACAAATAAAAATAAAGTTATAATTTTTTTTAAAAATTGAATATATTTTATTATGCTGGTTCTACGCTTTTGGCTCATATGAGCCATCTTCAGAGAAGTTACAGGGACGGTGACATAAAGACATACTCCATCAACGATGATTTTATCTTGTGTTGACATGAAACATTGCTATGCAACGCTAACAGTCATAGAATAGCAGACGCAGTTCGTAAATTTGTAATGCAGTTCTATGACGTCACACCACGTGAGAGACAGAAATATTAACAGAACCATATGTCTAAATGCAATGTAATGTGTTGTGACCAGATTGAAATGTAATTTTATTATGTGTGGGTTGTTTTGATTTAATGTTGATGACCTCCAATATTTGAAGGTTCTTTTTACAGTGAGTATTATTGTGTTATCGACTAAAATCTGTCTAATATTACCTGCATGGCTATGTTTTTCTAATAATTGTTGTTTAATTGAACTGTAATCTGAAATGTGGCAGGTAAGTCTACGGGAGAGCGTGGTTGTAGTAAAACCAATATATGTAGTGGGTTTATTATTAGTACCAGCATGTAAATTGATACACTACATTGGTTTTCTGTAGAAGATTTAGTTGTGTAGTCGTAGGCTAGTTAAAGACTAAGAGGTCAATTGTTTGAAATTTTTTATAATTTATTTTTGTCTTTATTTTCAACTGAAATTAAAACCAAAATACTATGTTTAGAACGACTTTATGGACACCTACTTTTGCACCTGTATAAATTTTTGTATAAGAAAATAATGTTATAAAAATCTATAGAAAGTTATTTATTCTGTAGATCATCCGCAACAAATCTGTTGTCTAGTTTCTTACAAGATCTGATTTATCTTGGCGGGCCATCTATTATCAGAGTGTGAGATACTTAATAACAAATACGATAAGAATATAAGCAAAAATATAATAAATTAAATTGGCGAGACAAAATACGCAGACACACAGTATAAAAGAGAAAAAAAAACTCAAGTGTCGCCTTTTTCTTCGTGCGGAAGCCTATACTCTTCTGTAAATTAATTAAAACAAAACAAATAATGTCTTCCTATGATCTTTCACACTTACCCTAATCACGTATACGTCGTCTCTTGGCCTTGTTTTTCTTTTCCGACCGCATTCTCATTTACGTTTTGGACCGATGAATTCAGTTTATTTTTTCGCCTTGATGACACAACTGACAGTCGAAAAGGCTAACACTAAAAATATCCACGATGTCGCCATAAGGCTTGCCAGTGTGTTCATGCAGCGTTACAATTTTCGTACGCTGCCTTGGAGTAACGTCCATCGCAGACAATTGCCGTAGGACAGCCGAGGAAATAGTGTCTGGGCGGGATAAAAATCTGATGCAATCACGGATAACGCAATATTTTTCAAGGTCAAACAAATTTCATCACACACTCCGAAAATAGATTCATATTGCTGCACGCCACTACAAATAGCCTAATCTGAGGAAAAATATAAATCTATTACCCCCTGTTACTCCAGATGGGAATTCCACATGTTATAACCTTCAGTGTAGGGTGGTGCAATGGATAATATCTCAGAATCATTAATTGGAGAGTCAAGTTTCAATTCCAGTCAGTTTCGTAATATTCACTTACGCGCAAATACCCTTGGGAAATGGTATGAATCCACTACTTCTACATTCAGTTATTGGTTAACTAGCAGTATAGACCCGTGTTGCTCGGGTGTAATGAAAGCTTTAAAACTAATCCATAGTCTTGGAGTTCAGACTCAGCCTAAAGAATATTTGTGTGAAATTTGGTGAGAATCGGATAAAAATTGTGGATTTGTATAAAGGACATACAGACAGATAAACAGACACACACACAAACATCTTGCCTTTTATATACATATCATCGATTTTTTGCACTATTGTAAGAACTGGAACCTTGAAACTTCTGATAATCGTTTCTTATGTCTTTGCCTATGAGTGTATCAAATTTGATTAAAATCAGACCACTCCTTCTATAACCCGATTTTTTCGATTATCGTTTTTCGATATTTATCGGGGGTACCTCGACACAAAACCTAGCTAAGAACACTCGCAGACACTTATAGTACAACTGTAAATTTTCAAGAAAATGGGTTCAGCCGTTTCGGAGTCTATAGGTAATAGACACACACACACACAGACAAAGTTCCATTTATAAATAAGTTTAGATTAGTAAAACTTGTATAACCAAATCATAGTTATCTAAAAAAATAAAAAAAATTACAATCTAAATATATTTTCTGGCTTCTGTTCAATAGACGTGGGTGGAGTGTGAACCGGGCGATAGTTTAGTCTATAAAACGAATCAATCGATCAACGAATTGCTGATTAGCTTCACAGGCATGTTTTTTATATTTATCTACATATTCTGGGAGATAAAAATATAGAAACTTCTGTGGCCACAAAGTGAGGGATCAGTTAATATATTTATTGTAATAGAGTTGTTCCTTCAGCTTTATACAAACAAACAATTTCTTGTTTGTTTAACAAATTCTGATTATGTGTGAACCCAACTGTTCTCCCTCCCAACCATCGATGAATTAGTAAGACTTGTATCACTAAATTATTATTATCTAAAAAAAAAAATCTTACAATCTAAAATATTTTCCGGCTTTAAATAACCAGGAAAGGGTTGATAATCCGTAAAAAAACAATCAATCAATCAACGGGCATGTCCTTTAGATTCATTTATATTCAATGGAATATAAATGTATAGAAACCACAATGGACAAAAAATGAGGGGTCAGTTTATATACTGATTGTAATATAAAATTGATCCCCCCAATTTTTCTCACATAATTTCGTATTTGTATAGCAAATTCTGATTATATGTGAACCAAACTATTATTCCTTTCAACTTTGGATTAATTAGTAAGATTTGTATTACTAAACCATTATTATCTAAAAATAAAAAATAAAAATCTTACAATCTAAAATACTTTTATATTTATTAAAATATAGAAACTTCTGCGGCCACAAAGTGAGGGATCAATTTATATATTGATTGTAATATAGAGTTGATCCTCCAATTTTATACAAACAATTTCTTGCTTGTTTAGCAAATTTTCATTATGTGTGAACCCAACGGTTCTTTCCATCAAATAATAATCGATTATTATCTAAAAAAAATTAAAAAATTACAATCTACAAATATTTTTTTGTTTTTAAATAATCTGCAAAGGGTTGATAAATAAAAGAAAACGAATCAATCCAGCATTTCCCACCGGTGCTAGTGGTTGGTGTTCGAACCTTGGTAAAACCTCGGAAAGCCTAATTCTGTTTTTTTTTTTTTTTTGTTTTTTTTTTTTTTGTTTCTACAATCTTTTTTTCTTATTTATCAAACTGAATATCTTAATTTAAAAAAAAAAAAACAACGGAAGAAAAATCGGAAATTTGCTCGCCGAATATGGAGAAGATTTAAAACTTTAAAAAAAAAATCCCTACATATTGAGAAAACTATGGGAGTTTCTTTTTTCTTTTTTCAAATTAGGAAATTAAAAATTTATTTTTACTGTTTTATAAAATCTGATTAAATTTAATTACACCTCTGACCCGCAGGACAATGCACTGTATTCCTCGACTAATTCGGATGTTAAGATAAACTGGTTAATGAGATAGGATTGGTCGACTGTGCAGGTGTGACGTTTTGAATTAATGTACATGTGCGTATTTGTTCCTCTGTGTTTGTCCGCATATATTTGTGCGTGTGTCTGTGTGTATATGAATATAAGTTTAGAGTTCACTGTTATCTCCCCAACATATCCTCATGATCTGTGTCCCTTGCCTCTTATTTTGTATCGTACCTCATATAAATTTGTTAATGATTTCATTGAATCATTTTCTAAGGCTTATCAACTCTTTGTGGGTTATTTAAAGCCAGAATTATCTTTTAAATTGTAAGATTGTTTATTTTATTTTATTTTTAAATATTAATTACATTGGTCAGCACGATTTTTGTTGCCAAGAAGCAAAAAACGTTTTTATCTACCAGCACCATTTTCGGAATCAAATTAGATGTTACTAATTCTGAAAACAAGCTTAGGTTTTCATGGTTAGCTACCGTTTTTGCTGTACTGAAATTGATCATTTTTATAAAAAATATCAATTTACAATCTTGGCTGATCGCAACATTTAGTTAATAAAGGTCGTAAAAACCCATCAATTTTCAGATAGACCGAGCAATTTATGTCAGCCACCTGAAATAAACAATTTTTATCAGAAAAAAGTGTTTTTGAGTCAAAAATTAAAAAAAAAAGTACAGGAGTTTTCCAGTTTATCGCCAAAATTCAAATTATCAGTCATCTACTAACCACTGGCCTCTAGCTCTCTCCCCTCCCCTGTATTATCTTCCCTTTCTCTTCTCCTATGTATCTGTCATCGCACCTTCTTTCTCAGCTTTCTATTGTTCCTTTCTAACTAGCTTGTACTCCTCACTCTTTTCTAATTAATCTTTTTACATTTATGTAACCCCCTGCACATCAGTGGCGTTTCCGCCTTGCTCGGGGTGAAATGATTAAAAAAAAAACAAAAAAACACTTTATCAGTAATACGCTATACGTGTATTAAGGTTCCTATTTTGTGTAGCCATCTAGATAAATATCCGGATAACTGCGGTGATGTGAGTGATGAGTAAGGAGAATGGTTGCATCAGAATATCAAAACAATGGAAATTCGCTAACGGGGACCGTGGGACAAACGAATGACGGCTGACAACTGCTAGGGTATTAAAAGGGATTTAAATAATATTGGACATGACAGAGAATCAAGAAAGAAAATTTTTACCATTGTTCTTATGTTCACGAAGGTTTTATTTCTGCTGTTTTTTAACGACCTCAGTAGATACACAAAGATAGAAAAAGGCGTAAGACAAGGATGTGTCTTTTCACCGGATTTGTTCAACCTATACAGCGAGAATATTTTGAGGACCCTAGATGACACACCAGGATTTGTTATTGGAGGCCACAACCTGAACAACATAAGATACGCGGACGATACAGTACTGATTGCGGACACGGAAAGGAAACTACAAGATCTCATACAGAAAGTAGCAGTGGAGAGTGGCAAGAAGGGACTACAAATAAACTTTAAGAAGACTGAGTGCATGGTCATCAGCAAAAGATACAACCCAAAATGCCAAATACAGGTGGGGGATAACAGAATCAAACAAGTCCAAGAATTTAAGTACCTAGGAAGTGTTCTAACAGGAGATGGAAAGTGCGACACGGAGATCCGAAGGCGAATTGGCATGGCAAAGGACGCGTTCCAGAAGATGAGCAAAATACTAACACACAGGAAAATCTCAATAGAAACGAAGAAAAGAGTTCTAGACTGCTACGTGATGTCAGTTCTTCAGTACGGCTGTGAATGCTGGACAATATCATCGAAAATGAGGACAAAACTGGAAGCGGCCGAAGTGTGGTTCTACAGAAGGATGCTACGGATATCGTGGACTGAGCATACAAGCAACGACGAAGTGTTAGAAAGAATGGCAACAAAAATGAAATTGATGCTGAGCATCAGGAAAAGACAACTGAAGTTCCTGGGACATGCAATGAGGAAGGAGAGCCTGGAGAACCTGATACTGACTGGACAGATAGAAGGAAGGAGAGACAGAGGAAGGCAGCGGATAACATATTTGCAGGGTCTGATCAGGTGGATGACGGAACGGGGGTTGCCAGGAGCAACAGGAGCAAACATACTAAGAGCCACAAGGGATAGGGAGACGTGGAGATCCATGATCGCCTACGTCCTGAATGGACAAGGCACATAGAAGAAGAAGCAGTATAGCCCGGCGTTGCTCGAGTGTAATGAAAGCTTTAAAACTAATCCATGGCCCTGGAGCTCAGACTCAGCCTAAAGAATATTTGTGTGAAGTTTGGTGAGAATCGGATAAAAACTGTGGATTTGTATAAAGGACATACAGACAGATAAACAGACACAAACATCTTGCCTTATATATATATATATATATTATCGATTTTCTGCACTATTGTAATAACTGCAACCTTGAAACTTCTGAATATCGTTTCTTATGTCTTTGCCTATGAGTGTATCAAATTTGATTAAAATCGGACCACTCCTTCTATAACCCGTTTTTTTTTTATTATCGATTTTCGATATTTATCGGGGGTACCTCGACACAAAACCTAGCTAAGAATACTCGCAGACGCTTATAGTACAACTGTGTAAATTTTCAAGAAATCTGTTCAGTTGTTTTGAAAAAAACTTATTTGATATCGATACCAGGAAATCAAAATTTAACTTACATCCATTCATTTTTCTTTTAGTCTACGGTTTTGCTTTAACTGGATACAACTATTGCTTTTTAGTCTTTCGTGCCAACGTCCAAAGTGTCTGAGCTCCAGGACCATGGATTAGTTTTAAAGCTTTCATTACACCCTAGCAACGCCGTGCTATACTGCTAGTTTTCTTCTAAAAGTGAGGAAATTCGTACAGCAAAATGGTAACTAACCAAGAAAAAGTAAATTTATTTTCTGATTCAGCGTCCCGGATTAGTTGAAAAAATGTTTGGTGTCTCGACACCATTTTAAAATTTGTGTTTGTTGACCAGTGATTTTTCAAAGCACATTAACCCATAGCTATAGAGAGAAGACTGAAATTTTAACTCGGCTCTCCGATGAACGATTCCGAGCCACGAAAATCAAATGAGGATCTGCAGTATAATCAATCTCCATTTGCCATTTCGACTTTCTCACCGTTGGGATGTGGCAGCCCTCTGTCTTTTTTACTAATATTCTCTTGGCTTTTGCTCTTATCTCCCTGGTGCCCCGTCTACACGAATTTACTCGAGCTACTAGACTGGCAACGAGGTACCACCTTTTACAGCCAAAACAGTCAAATGTAACCGTCACTTCTACTCCAACAGTTACTTTTCTTGCACTTCCGCCTGTAGAACTCTCTTCCGCATACTTGTTTCCCTGATAGATACAATCTCCAGGAGTTTAAGTGCAACGTCAGTTGTCATCTTTTATCTCCCTGATTTCCATCTTTCTCTTATCCTTTCTCTGACCCCACCCCGTACATTTATTTTCACTCTCTTCTAATGTAATCCCCTGCGCACCATTGGCAATACAACCTCGTTTGGGGGTGAAACCATTTAAAAGAAAAAAATTCATTACAACGCCCACTCATCGAAGCTTACAGCAACCGGTATTTCCAAGCGGTTACCCATCTAGTTATTAACCAGGCTCGGTGTTGCTCAACTTCCTTGGCCGTACAAGAAGCGATGTTTCAACGTGATATGTCCATAAGTGATACCATTTGAATATCCAAGCTTACAGCACCTGGTATTCCCAAGCAGTTACCCATATAGTTACTAACCAGGCTCGGTGTTGCTCAACTTCATTAACCGTACAAGAAGCGATGTTTCAACGTGATATGTCCATAAGTGATACCATTTGAATATCCAAGCTTACAGCACCTGATATTCCCAAGCAGTTACCCATATAGTTACTAACCAGGCTCGGTGTTGCTCAACTTCATTAACCGTACAAGAAGCGATGTTTCAACGTGATATGTCCATTAGTGATATCATTTGAATATCCAAGCTTACAGCACCTGGTATTCCCAAGCGTTTACCCATCCAGTTACTAACCAGGATCGGTGTTCCTTACGTAGTTCGATTTATTAAATGAAAAAATGATGCAATAAACCGAAGTTAAGCAATATCAATTCTGATCAGTTCCTAGATGGGTGACCGCTTAAGAATACCAGGTGCTGTAAGTTTGGATGTGCAGTGGTTTTAATGGATAATGGTTCGGAATTGCTTATCGGAGGACTGAGTTTCAAATCCCGTCTTCTCCCAGCTGTGAGTTAAATCAGTAAGCCTTGCATGACTAAATTATTATTATTATTTACAAAATATTTACAATATAAAATATAACCATTTTGGTTTTAAATAACCCGCTAATCCTTAGAAAATGAATGAATCAAATTGAATCAATAAAAAGACGAACGTTACTAAGAGCTACAAGCAATTGTGGCGGGCCATAAACAACAACGTCCCCAAGGAACACGGCACATAGAAAAAGCACTCCATTAACTAGCTAAGAACGAAATGATCCGTATGACAGCTCATATAGCGTAACACACACACACACACACACACACACACACACACACACACACACACGAAGCGTTTAAAGTGTGCGTCATTTATATGATAAATAAAGTCATTTTATAATTAATATTGTGTCATAAAAAAATGACGTAAATAAATAAGCATAACAATTTTATTGATCTTCCTATACACCCGGGGTGTCTAGACATGCTTATAGTATGGGTCACAAATGATAATCTTCAGCTCAAGGTTTCCCAACCTGGGCGATATCGCCCACCAGCGAGCGATTTCAATTGTTGGCTGAGCGATTAGAAACTGAACAGAAAATGGTGGGTGACTGCAGATGATGGTAGGATTTTGAGTATTTAAAAGTTATTTCAACACATGCTATCTGAAAAAAAAATTCAACTAAACAAAGAACCTGTGTATGAAAAAAAGGAGGCTTTATGGAAATAACTGGGTCACATTCCGAGATATGATATAAATATCCTCGCAAACAAGGAATATTTTGGCATTTAGACCGTCGTGAGACAGGTTAGTTTTATCCTACCGATCGACACGTGTGTTACGTCGGCCGTGGCCACGGCTATCCCGTCCAGTACGAGAGGAACCGCGGGATCGGAGCAACGGTTCGCGTGCTCGCTCGAACGAGCGGCGGTGCCACGCTGCTTCCGCGCAATAACGGCTGAAAGCCTCTAAGCCGGAACCGCGACCGGTGCCGTCACGGTATTACGAAAGGCGTCCTTTTCGTTCCATAAAGGGTTATTAATGTTCAGATACAATTTTTTTTTTATATAAACCAGATAAGGGAAGACTAAGATCAACGTTGCCAAAAAAATCAAGAAATGATCTCAGTATAATTTTTTATTTAGTATAAAATTGTCTTCACTTCTTTTTTTTCATCACAGTGGCCATCTTGAATTTATCAAGACAGGAAAAGTGTCTATCACATCATAACTTACCTATCATTGTATGATTTTGAATATTCACTCTACAGGTGGACGGTGGAACGTTTTTCCATGTGAAAGTGGACGATGATTAAAAAAAAAGAAGGTTGGGAACCTCCGCTTTAACTGTTTGAGTATAAAAAGAAACAAAGCAGAATTTGTTTCATACAAATTTTGTGGGAAATGTCTTATCTAACGTTTCACAAATGGCCTTTCCTCGTCGTGTAAGAGTGAATGAAATGGTCTCGCTCTTTATTAGGAATTGAATCAATTCTCACTAGAGTAATATGTAAGTAGTACGTGCGGAAGTGCCCTTGTGAGGCAGCGGGTACTGTCTCGGAACGAGAAATTAAGGTATTAATCCGCCTCTTCTCCTTCCATCTATGGGTTAAATAGTAGGATAGATTTGGTTTTATAGCCTTGGTTGGCAAGATAGAAGTTTACTGCAGAAAGTAATGGTAAATTACCGCGGGAAAATCTTCTTTACAGTCAGTCATGTCCCTTTCGAGACATGATCGCCCAAATGAAGAACTAATGTGCGTCGTGGTGTAATGGATATTGGCCCGGAATGAGAAATCAAATGGATATTGGCCCGGAATGGGAGTTCAAATTCTAGTATTCACGTTGGCGCAGTGAAAGGTGTTAATCCATCTCTTCTCCCTCTAGCTATGGGTTGAATAGCAGAACAGATTCAGTTCTAAAGCCTTGGTGTGTGACCAGTCTACCGCAGAAAGTAATGGCAACCTACTGCGGGAAAATCTTCAGCCTAGTTAGTCATGTATCGAAAGATACCATTTCCTAAATGTGTATCACGTATGATATTAACTGATTATCAATGTCAGGCAGTCAGTTAGTTAGGTTCCATACGTGATACACGCTTGGACGATCATGTCCATTTCAAGACATGACTGAAGATTATCCCGCAGTAGGTTGCCATTACATTTTGTGGTTGACTGGTTGCCGACCAAGGCAATAGAACCCAATCTATTCTGTTATTTAACCCATAACTGGAGAGAAGAGATGGATTAATACCTTTCCCAAGGGTATTTGCGCGTAAGTGAATGCAACGATCTCAACTGGAATTCGAACTCGGCTCTCCGATCTCTCGTTTCGAGCCGATATCCACTGTGCTACAACGCACATGAACATACAAAGATTATGCATATTAGGTATCACTTTACATCATGTTTACTATGATACTTTATATATATACTTATATATATATATGTATATACTATGATACTTCATCCTAGATCTCATGTAATGATTGTACTAAACAGAAATGAAAACAAATAATTCACCGTTCAACAGTCGTAAAAGGCCCATCAAGTCAATATTGGCGGGTAGGGTATATACAATTTATACAGACAGATGTGAAAGATTACAGAGCAATGATGAAATACATCCTAGATTTTCAACGCCTAAATGCCAGTTGAATTTAATTAAAGTATACAAGAGAACAAGTATATATATATATATATATTTTAATCGTATCACCCCGAGCAAGGCGGTAACGCCACTGATGTGCAGGGGGCTACGTAATAGTGAAAAGACTGGAAAAGAGAAAGCCGAAAACCACATCCTAAACAGGGGACAAGGAATGGGCCTCTTAACCTGTTCAATAGACGTGGGTGGAGTGTGAACCGGGCGATAGATAGATCTATCTACTCCAATTGAAAAAAAAAACAAGAAAACAAAGTGAGAAGATTGGAAAAGAGAAAGCCGGAAACCACATCCTAAACAGGGAACAAGGGATGAGCCTCTTAACCTGTTCAATAGACATGGGTGGAGTGTGAACCGGGCGATATAAGATTCGTGAAATTGAAATTGAAACGCTGTGGCACATTAAAGAAATAGTGATACCAGTAATAATTTAAGCACTCGGTGTGGTGCAGTGGATATCGGCTCGGAACGAGAAATCGACGATCCGAGTTCAAATTTCAGTTGAATTCATTGCATTCACTTACGCAAATACTCTTGGGAAAGGTATTAATCCGTCTATTCCTTCCAGTTATGAGTTAAATGACAGGACAGATTGGGTTCTATAGCCTTGGCTGGCAACCAGTCTACCACAGAAAGCCATGAGATCTACTACGAGATAATCTTCTTCCCAATCAGTCATGTCTCTTTCGAGACATGATTGCCCAAAGCATGTATCACGTATGGCACTTAACTGACTGACTGAATATAATAGTTGGAGAAACAAGTAAACCTACTGGTTATAAAGTGGGGGATTGGTTTTCTATTGTATGAAGTAATAAACTGATCCCCCACTAATTAATACTTATTAATATAACAATAAAATCCGTCTCTTCTCCCTCCAACCATGGCTTAAATAGCAGGACATATTGGGTTCTATAGCCTTGGCTGGCAACCAGTCCACCGCAGAAAGCAATGGCAACCTACGACTGGATAATCTTCTGCCCAGTCAGTTATGTCTCTTTCGAGACATGATCGCCCAAGCGTGTATCATGTGTGGCACTTAAGCTGGCTGACTTCTCCTCATCCATTTCTTTTTTTCATAGTTACTATCTTTTCTTTTTTTTTCTATTTTTTTTTACTTCTTTTCGTCTTGTTTGCCCCCTCCTTCCCCTCCTCCTCCTCCTCCTCTACTTTTTCTTTTTCTTCTTCTTTCCAAATCCCTTGTTTTTTTTTCTATTTTTTTTACTTCTTTTCGTCTTGTTTGCTCCCTCCTCCTCCTCCTCCACCTCTACTTTTTCTTTTTCTTTTTCTTCTTCTTTTCAAATCCCTCGTTTTCTTTTCTATTTTTTTACTTCTTTTCGTCTTGTTTGCCCCCCCTCCTCCTCCTCCTCCTCCTCCTCCTCCTCTACTTCTTCTTTTTCTTCTTCTTCTTTCCAAATCCCTTGTTTTTTTTCTATTTTTTTTTACTTCTTTTCGTCTTGTTTGCCCCTCCTCCTCCTCCTCTACTTTTTCTTTTTCTTCTTCTTCTTTCCAAATCCCTCGTTTTCTTTTCTGTTTTTTTTTCATGGTTACCCTTTTTCTTCTTCTATTTTTAATCCCGTTTCATTTCTTCAAAGTTGCCATGTTTTTTCTTTTTTTTTCTTCTACTTCTTTTCATATTGTTTTTCCCTCTTCTTCTTCTTCTCTTTTTTTCCTTTTTCTTCTTTCCAAATCCTTCGATCTCTTTTTTTTATGGTTACCTTTTTTCTTTTTCTGCTTCTCCTCATCTCGTTTTACTTCTTCAGAATTACTATGTTTTTTATTCTTTTTTTTTCTCCTACTTCTTGGTTCCTCCTCCTCCCTAATCTCCTCCTCTTCTTCTTTTGTCCAAATCTTACTCTTTCTTTTTTTCATGGCTACCTTTTTATTCTACTTACTTTTGTTCTTTTAATCCTTTCTTCTTCTTCTTCTTCTTCTTCTTCTTCTTCTTCTTCTTCTTCTTCTTCTTCTTCTTCTTCTTCTTCCATTCCTCCATTTCTCTATCTTCATAGTTACCTTCTTTTTCTTCTCCCTTTTCTTCTTTTACTTTTTCACATCCTTGTTTCCTTGTTTCTCTTCTTCTTTTAAAATTCATCCGTATCTTTTACTAAATTGTTACAGTTTTTTCCTTCTTTTCTTTTTTATCCTTTTTCTTGTTGTTTTTTCCTCTTTCTCGTTCTCTTGTTTCTTCTTACATACAAAATTAACAGAATTCTATCTCAGTCTGTTTATATATCTATGTATCTATCTAGATATCTCAGTCTGTTTATATCTATCTATCTATCTATCTATCTATCTATCTATCTATCTATCTATCTATCACAGTATTCATTATCTCTCTATCTCTCTATCTATCTATCTATCTATCTATCTATCTATCTATCTATCACTATTCATTATCTCTCTATCTATCTATCTATCTATCTATCTATCACAGTATTCATTATCTATCTATCTATCTATCTATCTATCTATCATCTATCTATCACAGTATTCATTATCTATCTATCTATCTATCTATCTATCTATCTATCTATCACAGTATTCATTATATATCTATCTATCTATCTATCTATCTATCTATCTATCTATCTATCTATCTATCAGATATTCATTATCTATCTATCTATCTATCTATCACAGTATTCATTATCTATCTATCTATCTATCTATCACAGTATTCATTATCTATCTATCTATCTATCTATCTATCACAGTATTCATTATCTATCTATCTATCTATCTATCACAGTATTCATTATCTATCTATCTATCTATCTATCTATCACAGTATTCATTATCTATCTATCTATCTATCTATCTATCACAGTATTCATTATCTATCTATCTATCTATCTATCTATCACAGTATTCATTATCTATCTATCTATCTATCTATCTATCTATTCACATTATTCTTATCTATCTATCTATCTATCTATCTATCACAGTATTCATTATCTATCTATCTATCTATCTATCTATCTATCATATCTATCTATCACAGTATTCATATCTATCTATCTATCTATCTATCTATCTATCACAGTATTCATTATCTATCTATCTATCTATCTATCTCAGTATTCATTATCTATCTATCTATCTATCTATCACAGTATTCATTATCTATCTATCTATCTATCTATCACAGTATTCATTATCTATCTATCTATCTATCTATCTATCTATCTATCTATCTATCACTATTCTTATCTATCTATCTATCTATCTATCTATCACAGTATTCATTATCTATCTATCTATCTATCTATCTATCTATCTATCTATCTATCTATCTATCTATCTATCTATCTATCTATTTCAGTATAAAACGTCAACGAAAATGCGGTTAGAATAGAAAAACGGTAAAAGACGACGTATACGTGACCAGGGACAGTGTGAAAGATGCCAGGAAGGCATTATTAGTTTTGTTTTAATTAATTTGCACAAGTGTGTATCGTTGTTCATATCTATCTATCTATCTATCTATCTATCTATCTATCTATCTATCTATCTATCTATCTATCTATCTCAATACAAAACGTAATAAACCTGTGCGGTCGGAAGAACAAAATAATACCAAGAGACGACGTATACCTGATCAGAGAAAGTGTGAAAGATCCCAGGAAGACATTATTCATTTTGTTTCAATTAATTTGCTCAAGAATGTATATAAAAGCTAATAGATCAGACATAAAATGAAAGAGATTAAATAGAATGAAATAAAAAGAAAACACCTTATCACAGATATAAACCAGCCAACAGATAAAAATACATCGGCTGAATAATATAAGAAAAATAAATAAATACAAAAATCTTGTTAATTTAAATAAAAAAAAGAAGAGGTTTGGAATTGATAATGAAAATACCAGAACTTTAGCAAAGTCCTTGATAGTACCTGTTTACAGGAGACTAAAAAAATTACAATTTGAAAAATCTAAGAAAATGGACTAAACAGAAATAATAATAATAATAAAAAATGTGGAAATTGAAAACAAGAGTTGTGCCAGTGATAGTAGGTGCACTTGGAATGATAAAAAATGAAACAAAACAACACAATGAAAGAATCCCTGGAAATCCCAGCTTAAGAGATATACAAAAAATTGTCTTATTAAGTACAGCCCACACACTAAGGAAAACTTTATCTATGTAATGCTGGAGATGATAGGGAAGTTAGAAAAACATGAAATGGAGCCATAACAACACGCCACTACCTGCCTTAGGTCTCCCCGCAGACTTGGTTGGTAGTGAGACCAAACAGAAATCGAAATATGATGAAAAATGACATAATAATAATAATAAAAAATCGCCACGATAGAGTTGGGCAATATCTACATTGGGCAATGTGCAAACATTATGGAAAATCTGTAAACAAACACTGGTATGAACATCACCCAGCACCGGTTACAGAAATAGAAGATGTAACCTTTCTATGGGATTACACCATCCACACAGACAGAAAAATTGAAGCAAACAGGCCAGACATTATAGTTAAAAACCAGAAAGAGAAAACTTGTCTATTAATTGATATGGC
This sequence comes from Ascarosepion bandense, assembly GCA_037127315.1. NCBI lineage: Eukaryota > Metazoa > Mollusca > Cephalopoda > Sepiida > Sepiidae > Ascarosepion > Ascarosepion bandense. Next base: position 1,657,540 of record JBBBDQ010001075.1, on the reverse strand, counting down.
TTGTCCAGCGGATTGTAACATAGCAATCAAGGAATTTGAAAAACTGTCAAAATATAAAAACCTGGAAATTGAAATAGAAAAAAATGTGGAAATTTAAAACAAGAGTTGTGCCAGTGATAGTATGTGCACTTGGAATGATAAAAAATGGAACAAAACAATACATTGAAAGAATCCCTGGAAACCCCAGCTTAAGAGATATACAAAAAATTGTCTTGTTAAGTACAGCCCACACACTAAGGAAAACTTTATCTATGTAATGCTGGTGTTGATAGGGAAGATAGAAAAAACATGAAATGGAGCCATAACAACACGCCACGACCTGCCTTCGGTCTCCCCGCAGACTTGGTTGGTAGTGAGACCAAAGCAGAAATCGAAATATGAAGAAAAATGACATAATAATAATAATAATAATAATAATAATAATAATAAGGGAATTGAAAACAAAAATAGTACCAGTGATAGTAGATGCGCTTGGAATGATAAAAAATGGAACATAACAACACATTGAAAGAATCCCTGGAAATGCGAGCTTAAGAGAAATACAGAAAAATTACCTTGATAAGTAGAGCCCTCACTCTAAGAAGAATTTTGTTCATGTAACGCTAGCGATGTTATAGGAGACAGAAAAACAAATGAAATGTAGCCATAGCAACGCAACACTACCTGCCTTAGGTCGTTTTGCAGACTTGGTAGGTAGTGTGACCATAGCAGAAATCGATATGTGATGAAAATGCCATCACGATAGCGAAGGGCAATATTTACATTGGACAATGGGCAAACCCTATGGAAAATATGTAAACAAACACTGGTATGAACATCAACCAGCCCCGGTTACAGAAACAGATGATGTTACCATTCTATGGGATTACACAATCTATACAGACAGAAAAATTGAAGCAAATAGGCCGGACATTATTGTTAAAAACCAAAAAGAAAAAAACTTGCTTATTAATTGATATGGCTTGTCATAGCAACTAAGGAATTCGAAAAACTGTCAAAATATAAAGACCTGTAAATTGAAATTGAAAAAATGTGGAAATTGAAAACAAGAATCGTACCAGTGATAGTAGGTGCACTTGGAATGATAAAAAATGGAACATAACAACACATTGAAAGAATCCCTGGAAACACCAGCTTAAGAGATATACAAAAAATGTCTTGTTAAGTAGAGCCTAAACACAAAGGAGAACTTTATCTATGTAACGCTAGGAATGTTATGGGAGATAGGAAAACATGAAATGATGCCATAACAACACACCACGACCTGCCTTATGTCTTTCGGCAGACTTAGTAGGTACTGCGGCCATAGCAGAAATCGAATTATGATGAAAAATGATATAATATTAACTACTGCTGTTCTATATAATGCAAGAGTAGACTTCAAAGAAGCCGAAATGCCAAGATCGGGCCAGGAAGTTAAATTTGTTATGGAACATGACGGTTGAAGTAATCCCTGTAGTAATGTGTGCACACGGAACATCATCTAGAAGGTTAAGGAAAGTTGGAATAGAAATCAAGTTTTTAGAACACCGGAAATTTTCATTTTTATTCTTTAAGGATTCATTAAAATTCCTCGAGTTGTTAGGAGTCTTGTTGACACCAGACATCAAGAACGGAATTTCCATTGATTACATCAATGTCCGACACCAATATAATAATAATAATAATAAGAAGAAGAAGAAGAAGAAGAAGAGGTAGAAGAAGAAGAAGAGGAAAGATGGTTTGTAAAAAATATTTCAATGAAACGGACAGACCAGGGGGACAATTTATTTTTGCAACTTTTTGTACCTTTTCTAAAAAGAGTCATACTGATTCGTGCTTCTTTTGTAAACACGAGCAACCAGCTAAGCTCGAAATTATTTCATGAGAAACGCTATAAAAAAAGAAATTACACTTGTCCAACTGACGGTATTGTATCCAGGCAAAAAACGTTAAAGAAGTCGTGGTTGCGGGGAAGTTTTACAAAATTCTGAATGTGTGTATCGTAAATATTGGAATTAATCACGTTTTTCAACCTAGCAATTACGACTGATAATTAAATTTGCGGAAGTTGGCGCGAAAAGTGGAAAACACTTATCGAAAAAAATCCTTTCTTTTCTTTATATATATATATATATATATATATATATATATATATATATATATATATATATATGTAAGGGGGGTCCATGAGGGAAAAATATTTTTGTTGATATGACGTTTAAAATGACGTCAACATATATATTGAATATCTTACAATAAGAGATAGGAAAAAAAAATCAAAACATCTGAGCGTGAAAGATGGGATATATATATATATATATATATATATATATATATATATATATATATATATATACGAGTAGACTCGTGCCGTCAAAAATTACATTAAAATATTTATATCGATATGCCGTCTAAAATGATGGCAACATATATATTGATGTACCTACTATTGAGTATCTTACATTAAGACATAGGAAGAAAAAATAATCCTGTTGTGTGTATATATATATATATATATATATATATATACAACAGTCTTTATTATAATAAAGCAGGGGTCTTCAAACTGTGGTCCGCGGACCACAGGGGGTCTGCAAGGATAAGATAGGGGGGTCCGTGAATTAACTCATCACGTGAAATTCAAAGTATAAATTTTAAATGTCTGAATTATTATTTTTAATTATTAATGTTATTAAATGAGAATTTAAATTGATCAATTTAAAGTAAGCTTAAAACCAGTTCTTACTACATTAATGTAAAACTATAAGCTCTTTTTAGTAAAAGTTTATGTGTAAAAATGTTCCATAATTTTTAACTTTCCAAGCTCTTTCACCCACTTTATTGGCCATTTTCAAAAATAGTATTTCCTGATGTGTTTATTTTATCCTCATGTTTTAACTGTAACGTAATTTTTGTGTTTTTGACTAGAAAAGTTCTTTAAAGTTATCTCGTGACGCGCGCGACTAGGCATGTTTGTTTAAAAAAAACTTTCGTAACTGCATTTCTACTGTTAAATAATTTAATATTGATCGTAGGAGAAAGTTGTTCGATATATAGTGCCTCTCTTATAGCGAGATGCTTTTGACATTGTGATTTAAATTGTACTTTTGTATTTTCTATCAAAATTATTTTTAAGGGTTCTTGTAAAGTATAGCTTAATAAATGTTTTTGGCGGACCTAAAACAGACTACCACCACGTTTAATTTCGTTGTTTTTCTTTTTTTTTTTTTTTTTTACTTTTTTCAGCGCAGTCCTATCGATACTTAAACTTTCCGATTATCAAAACATTTTTGAAAAATTACAATATTTAAATGAATTTTGTGGGGGGTCAGTTTCTCATACAACGTTAAAGTAAATCGATCCTCCATTTTCAATCCACTATAAGGTTGTATGGGAAACTCATCTCCCCCCCCCACACACACACACTAAAATTGTTTAGATATTGAAATTTTTGCAATTTTTTTTTTTTGTCATTCGTAAGGTGTAAAAGATAATATTGCACTGAAGAAAGTCCAAAAAATTTGATAAATGAATTTACAGGTGGCGGTAATGTCGTACCGGCGACTGGTTTCAAAATGTAGACTCGATTTACTATAACGTTGTATGAGAAACTGATTCCCCCGTCCGAAAATGTTTAAATATTTAAATTTTTCAAAAGTTTTTTTCTCAGTCGTAAAGTTAAGAGGGTAATCGATCTTACTGCGCTGAAAAAAGTAAAAAAAAAAAAAATGAAAAAAAAAAACAACGAAATTAAACGTGATGGTAGTCTACCTCAGGACCGCTATGTTTTTATTGCACTATTATTAGATAGGTGGCATGTAAAGCGTCTACCCAGAGAAGTGGTAGTATGGCCAATTGTTATGGTGCCCTCCTACGAGTAATGGACTCTTCCTCTTGTTATATAAAATTACCTGCGTGACTTCCGGTAGGCATTTCAGCTCGGCAGTTTGCACATTGTCGAATTCTCTGCCTTCGGCCGGAGAGTAATGACCCAGTCGAAGGGTAGAGTCTCGTCTGGGGAAAATTAGACATCATTTTTTTGCCCGGCCTATATGGCCCAGATTACCCACATTAAAAAAGCCTTGTGCCACATTTTGTCTTAAATAGGGAGGCAATTAAATACCGTTAACCCTCTAGGGCCATTCGTATCATATTTGATACAGTATTTCCCTTTAAGGAAACATTTGGTATTCATTGACTGAGCAGTCAGTACTGCTTTCATTTGAAATTTATAAAATATTTCTCTTAAAAAATTTTCAGGAAAATATTTCTTTCAAGGCTTGTTTTCATTTTATTCTATTAATAAGTAGTAATTAGTGGGGGATCAGTTTATTACTTCATGACAATAGAAAACCGATCACCCACTTTATGCCCTGTGGAAGCCTTAACCCTCTAGGGCCATTCGTATCATATTTGATACAGTATTTCCCTATAAGTAAACATTTGGTATTTCCCTATAAGGAAACATTTGGTATTCATTGACTAAGCAGTCAGTACTGCTTTCATTTGAAATTTATAAAATATTTCTCTTAAAAAATTTCTCAGGAAAATATTTCTGTCAAGGCTTGTTTTCATACTGTATCAAACATGATACGAATGGCCCTAGAGGGTTAATAATATAATATGATTAAGGCTTCTACTTGTCATAAAGTGGGGGATCAGTTCTATATTGTTATGAAGTAATAAACAGATCCCCCACTAATATGATACGAATGGCCCTAGAGGGTTAATAATATAATATGATTAAGGCTTCTACTTGTCATAAAGTGGGGGATCAGTTCTATATTGTTATGAAGTAATAAACAGATCCCCCACTAATATGATACGAATGGCCCTAGAGGGTTAATTCGGCAGTGAAGTACGACATCTAGTACGCAGTTAAAGTGATCTACTAGTCATGCAATAAGCAGTGTAACTCTACCGTTCGCAATTAATTATTTCTATTTACTTAATTACTAACACTTACGTTGTACATATGTTCTTGTTATACTAATACACTGTTTTTAACATACCTCCTGTGTTCCGTGTCCTCCTTCAGACCAAACCGGTCACTACAACTTTGCGGCGAAGTTTCGCCATAACACCAGTATACGTAATTGATTTATAACAAGAAACACAGTCATGTACAGGCCATTAAAATTCATGCACTATATTAGTCATTGCTAGTTTAGATTTGATGGGGTTCTTTTGATTAGAAACAACACACACACACATATACATATGTGAAATGCGTATGTATATAATCATAAATATCAATATATAGATATGCAATTTGTTATATATATTATATTATTTATATATTATATATGCGTCGTACTTATTTGAAAGCGCTCAATATCAGTGATAGAGCTGACATATTCATATAGATAGGTGTGAGTTTGTAACCCTGGGTTTCACGCTCTTGCGATCGTCAAACAAACTGATTAATATACGCAGCCCTACATATAGCCAATTAAAAAAAAATTAATCAGTTTGTCTGACGATCGCAAGAGCGTGAAAACCAAGGTTAAAAACTCACATCTATCTATCTATCTATCTATCTATCTATCTATCTATCTATCTATCTATCTATCTATCTCAGACTGTTCATTATCTATCTATCTATCTATCTCAGACTGTTCATTATCTATCTATCTATCTATCTATCTATCTATCTATCTATCTATCTATCTAGACTGTTCATTATCTATCTATCTATCTATCTATCTCAGACTGTTCATTATCTATCTATCTATCTATCTATCTATCTATCTATCTATCTATCTATCTATCTATCTATCTCAGACTGTTCATTATCTATCTATCTATCTATCTATCTATCTACATAACATAGCACACTTGGTATACAATCCAGGTAAATTCCGATAGAGACGAACTCAAGAGAACTCAATGTTAAATTCATTCATTTAATTAAACTGGGTAATATAATTTATAAAAGATTTTAGATTATTACAATGGGTAATACATATTTCACCGCGTCATGATGTTATTATCGCGGCTCGTCAGACCCAAATATATATATATATATATATATATATATATATATATATATATATATATATATATATATAAATTATTAGTAGTACAAAACCGTATTAAGGCCAGAAATAAATGAAATTTAAAACTTACAGGCATTGTGGAAGAAAAGATGAACAGTAAAAAAAAACAAAAAAAAACGAAGAATGACCGACCGGTTTCAATCCCAACATCTTCAGGGTCCTCTGGGAAATTTATTTCATTTTATTTTTAATTTAAAAGGAAAAGAAATTGAAGAGAAAAAAAAAATTCCTTAAAAATTTTATTCTGGTCCTCCCTTTTCGCTAACTGTATTTTTTTTCTCTTATACATTTTCATCTTCATTTTAAAAATGAAATGAATTTCCCAGATGTCACTGAAGAGGTTGGGATTGAAACCGGTCTGTCGTTCGTCATTTTTCAATTTTAATTTTTTATTGTTCATCTTGTTTTCTTTCACAATGCCTGAAAGTATTAAATTTCAAATACATACATATATATATATATATATATATATATATATATATATATATATATATATAAAAGAAAAATTAAGGTAGACACGTTATTTCATGGTAAATTGGAAGTATAGGCCTATTTCAGGCGAACCATCATCAGCTTCCGTTTTTATTGTGCAAAAAGGATTTTACACGAATCTTTATTGTACAATGGATTTTCGGAAGTTGATGATGGTTCGCCTGAAATAGGCCTATACTTCTGCTTTACTATGAAATAACGTGTCTGCCTTAATTTTTCTCATATTTGCTCTATATGTATTTATATACATATATATTTAGAGCTCTTTAAGAGAGTTATCCTACCACTATATGTACAGGATACTCCTTTTGGATTCTTCTATATCTACACCGCATGCTGATATATATATATATGTGTGTGTGTGTGTGTGTGTGTGTGTGTGTGTGTGTGTGTAAAAGTCATAGATAAGTAAACTATATCTGAATAAGATAATCAAAATATAGACAAAAGGAAAACTTTTGGACCTTCCTGTCCACCAAAATGTGGTGTGTCAAAAAGACGATTTTTTACCTCGACCGCCATTAAATCCCTTCAATCCTCGGCAATGTTTATTGCTTTTAAAAGTATATATTTTTACAAGTATATATTTTTACAAGTATATATTTTTACAAGTATATATACTACTTGTACAGGATTCTAAAAACTAATACAATTGTTTTAAAACTCAATGCAATCAACATTTATCATTTGCCAATTTATAAAGAAATAAATATGAAATCAGTTTTTATTCATAAATGTAGAAATCTTACTAAAATAAATAAATGTAAACCATCTGAAAGGAAATATTGACTATTTACCATTTTATAAAGTTCGAATCGATTGACAATTAGCCGATGTTATGGTGTTTATTGTTTTTGTTACCATTTCTTAAGAACAAAGAAAAGCTGTAAATCCACTTTTCTTTGTTTTAAGTTTATATTGCAACCATCACTTTTAAAATAATAACAATAACTGTCAAATAGTGAAGGTTGTTAAAATAGTAATGGTCTCAATAGAAAACCTGTTCTTTTAGCAACACCGTTATTTTCTTTTTTTCCGGGCAGGAAGGACCATGTTTTCCAATTTATATTTCTGGACGTATTTCTCCCTCTAATGGATTTTACTGAGGTAAATGTTGGTTGGTTGTTTTGTTTTTATGGCATATCAACCCCGGCAGGTCATTTAATGCCAACTAAATTTTTATTTATTTATTTCTGGTAATAACTTTTTCTTTCAACAATTTACCGTTTCTTTTTTTAAAATAAGTTTTGTGTCTAGTAATACTTTTTTCTTTTCGAGTATAAAGATTCATTGAGATTTGTTTCTAAGGGCAGGGTCCTACCCTGTTATTTAACCTATAACTGGAGGGAAGGGACGGATTAATACCTTACCCAAGGCTAGCAGTGCTTAAGTGAATGCAGGTTATTCAACTGGAATTCGAACTCGGCTCACTGATTTCTCTTTCCGAGCCGATATCCACTGTACCACAACGCACATCTGTCACTATACGCTTACAGCACCTGGTATTCCCAAGCGGTCACCCATCTAAGTACTGACCAGGCTCAACGTTGCTTAACTTCGGTGGTCGAGCGAGAACCGGTGTATTCAACGTGATATGGCTGTAAGCACGCGTCACTAAACGCTTACAGCACCTGGTATTCCCAAGCGGTCACCCATCTAAGTACTGACCAGGCTCAACGTTGCTTAACTTCGGTGGTCGAACGAGGACCGGTGTATTCAACGTGATATAGCCGTAAGTCTTGAGGTAAATGTAAAGAATTTATTTTTTATATATATATATATATATATATATATATATATATATATATATATATATATATATATATATATATATATATATATATATATATATATATATATATATATATATATATATATATATATATATATATATATATATATATATATATATATATATATATAACTTTAAAACAAATAAATTAAAATATGTCAGATTTAATCGATGCCAAAGATATGAATAGAAACGAAAGGGATGTATTGTAAAACATGATTTTCAAGATTTATAACATTTTTTATTCTATTTTATATATATATATATATATATATATATATAAAATAGAATAAAAAATGTTATAAATCTTGAAAATCATGTTTTACAATACATCCCTTTCGTTTCTATTCATATCTTTGGCATCGATTAAATCTGACATATGTTAATTTATTTGTTTTAAAGTTATTTTTAATGGATACCCCCATTCGATTAGATCTTCTGTTTTTATTATTAAGCTGTATATTTATTTATTTACATCGGTTCAATATTCGATAAATATTGATAGAAAAACATGTGTCCTCCGGCAGGATTCGAAGGTGGTACTTTTGAACATATGAAATGTAGGGAGCTGGTTAATGTTTCTTTTGTTCGGCCTTGGGTCAGACTTAACTGAACTCCCTATAACTTACAGGATAATGTTGGGTTGAAAATTCATCAGAAGGGTTTTCATCCGAAGGTTGGTTGCCGGCAGTTGGAATGTGTAGGATTAGCGCAGAAGAGTGGAATAATAAAATATACATTTTGAACATAAAATAGGAATTTATTATAAGAAGGAATGACAAGTGGTAAGATTTAATGTACAATTAGAAACATTAAGTTAATGATAGAGTTCGTATTCAATGATGAGGTTGAAGAATTAAGAGTTCATACAAAATGTTTGTAGCAGTAATTGTTGAGAGAGAGATAGAGAGAGAGAGGGGGGACAATGTCCGGGTCACTTGGAGTTGTGTGTCAGCAACCTGCCTCCTCTGACTGACCGTGACCGGTTAGTGACCATCCTTAAATATTGAATAGTCACGTGATGTGGCTGAGAAACGATTTTTTTTTATTAGGTATGGAAAAACGTTTCTCTAACGTATTTTGAATTTTGCGATTTGATGACCAATCAGGATCCAGAGTTCCGCTACAGGTCCGTAAAAGGGATTTGATATTTATTTATTTTTGGTTTACCACCAGAACTTCTGCGTGGAGCCAGATGCGCAAAGACCAGTTTTGGTCACTTGCTTTCTGGATCTCTGAGGGCAAACGTCCGGTTATTCGCTTCGCTCGGTATCACCACACACACACACACACACACACACACACACACACACACACGCACACTCCTCTCGATTTTCGAAATATACACATTTGTTCTGTTTCGTATGCTAATGACAACTTAAACAAAGGCATTTTTTTCTTTTTAGGAAATGGATTAAATTAATTTTTTGGCGGACCTGAAGGAGACAACCACCACCTTTAATTTTGTTGTTTTTCTTTCTTTTATTTTTACTTTTTTCAGTGCAATCTTATCGATTACACCCTAAACTTGCCGATTGCCAAAAAAAAAAAAAAAAAAAAATTGGAAAAAATTTCAATATTTCAACGATTTTAGAGGGGTCTCAGTTTATCATACAACGTTATAGTAAATCGATCCTCCATTTTGGAACCACTCGCTGATATGACATTACCACCACCTGTAAATTGGTTGATTATCATTTTTTTTCCTTTTTTCAGAACTAAAGAAAACTGAAAAGACAAAAACAAGAGCAACAACTCGTCCCCCCCCCACACACACACAAAAAAAAAGCAAAACAAAGCGACCCCAACGCGAGTGGTTCCAAAATGGAGGATCGATTTACTATAACGTTGTATGAGAAAGTGACCCCTCCTAAAATTGTCTTGAAACTTTATGTAATAATTTAAAGGTGGTGGTAATCTCCTTCAGGTCCGCCCATTTTTTATTTTTATTTTAACAGACACGCTTTTGAGTAGATTTTTTTTTAATCATATCACCCCGGGCAAGGCGGTAAGGCCACTGGTGTGCAGAGGGTTACGTAAGAGTGAAAAGAATGGAAAAGAGAAAGCCGGAAACCACATCCTAAACAGGGAACAAGGGATGAGCCTCTACACCTGTTCAATAGACATGGGTGGAGTGTGAACCGGGCGATAGTTCAGTCTATCTACTCCAATTAAAAAAAAAATAAGGAAAAGTGAAAAGATTGGAAAAGAGAAAGCCGGAAACCACATCCTAAACAGGGAACAAGGGATGAGCCTCTTCACCTGTTCAATAGACATGGGTGGAGTGTGAACCGGGCGATAGTTCAGTCTATCTACTCCAATTGAAAAAAATAATAAGGAAAAGTGAAAAGAATGGAAAAGAGAAAGCCGAAAACCACATCCTAAACAGGGAACAAGGGATGAGCCTCTACACCTGATCAATAGACGTGGGTGAAGTGTGAACCGGGCGATAGTTCAGTCTATCTACTCCAATTGAAAAGAATATAAGGAAAAGTTAAAAGATTGGGAAAGAGAAACAGTATATTAGTCATCCACATACAAGCCTGTTTCGTAGCTCATCAGTGTGGCGAGATTTGATATAAATCGACACCAGAGCTTTTAAATGATGTAAGGAGTGCGACTTGGATAAGATTGAAAATCACTCAGCACAGAATCCAGGAACAATTTTTCTTTTAATTTCTAAGAATACATTTCTCAGAAATTAAACTTTAGAAGGTGTGGGACGAAACCGGTTGTTTATTTTAGTTTTTAGTGCCTAGAATCTCATCAACATTCCGCTTATTTCTTGCTGTTATTTTATTTTGTAACACAAAGAATCTTTTCATATATATATATATATATATTAGTTCCCCGCAGACAGTTCTGTTGTGTTGTATCACGGTTTATCAGTACGGTTAGACGTCCGATTGCTTATAGCCAAGATTGAAACCCGACCGAATTGATATCAGTCGGCGATTCTATATCTAAGCTATGGCCGGATTTTAGCGTGTTATATACACAATGTGAACACACACACACACACACACACACACACACACACACACACACACACACACACACACACACACACACACACACACACATATATATATATTATTTATTCAGAAATGATAACATGGATGTGTTACAATATCACTACAAAAGTAGCCATTTTGTATTGACACTTCTTGTGTCTTGTCAAGTGATGTGGTTATTTTAAATTGAATGGTTTTAAAATGTTAAAAACAAGGGGTTATAAATTCAGGCTTTATTTCAGCAGGTATTAAATTTGTATAGTGCTTTATCAAACCCCAAAAATCAAATGTTACACTTAACTCGGGATATTAAAAAAAAAATCCAGAGGGAGAAAATGAGGTTATGTGAATGGTAGCGGGGATGTGCGTTGTGGTGCAGTGGATATCGGCTCGGAAAGAGAAATCGGGAAGCCGTGTTCGAATTCCACTTAAATTCGCTGCATTCACTTACGCGCAAATACCCTTGGGAATGGTATTAATCCGTCTCTTCCCTCTAGTTATGGGTTAAATAACTGGACAAATCGGGTTCTATAGCATTGACTGGCAACCAGTCTACTGCATAATGTAAAGCAACCTGCTGTGGGATAATCTTCTGCCCAGTCAGTCATGTCTATTTCGAGACATGATCGCCCAAGTGTGTACCACGTATGACACTTAACTGACTGACTGAAGGGTAGAGGTGTATACAAATAAAAACAGAAACAGGAAGCGTCACAAAAATAAAGAATACATGCATAAAATCATGCATACACTTAAAATATAAAAGGAATATATATATCATATCACCCCGAGCAAAGCGGTAACGCCACTGATGTGCAGGGGGCTACATAAGAGTAAAAAGATTAGGTAGAAGAGAGTGAAGAGCAGGATGAACCAGTTAGAAAAGAGCAAGAGAAGGATGGGAATACAGGTGTGATGACAGTTGCAAAGTTGGAGAGAAAGGAAAGGATATACAGGGTGGTGAAGAAAGAACTAGGGTCAAGTGGTTAAGAGATGAGTATTGCATTTAAATTCCTGGAGGTTATAGGAAAGCAAGAATAAGGAAGCGAGTTCCACAGGTGGGAAGGGCGAAAAAAAGAAGCTGCAGGAGTAGAATTGTCGTCTGCATTTGGTTGTTCTAACTGTGAATGGGTGAGACACAGTTGCCAGTCTGGTTGCACGAGTAAATACCTGTTGCAGAGGTACCAGTGACTTAAGTTCGTTGGAGCAGAAGCGATAACACAAAACAGGAGAATAGATAAAATCCTACACAAAATAAGCACACATGCACTTATAATTTTAAGAGGCCATATATCACACAAAAATATACACAATAATTACATTAAGCTAAAACTAACAAAAACAAAAAAAAGAAAAAAATACAAATGGAAATAGCAAAAAGAAATAAAGAAAATGGCGTTATGCAATATATTTACAGTTACAAATAATTAGTGATCACAAAATTTTTAAATAAATTAAAAATTAATAATTAAAGATTCACAAGAAAAATATTAGGTAAAAAAAGAAAAAGAATATATATATATATATAGTGGAACCAGTCGTATGCGACCTTCGTCGTCAGCGACCACTGCTATTAACGACCGCTTTTCTATGCACGGACGATTTGCTAATATTAATTGACCCCCAGTGAGCGACCTCTTCCAAAACGCGACCACCGACCAGCATGAAAGAATAAAAATCACTGGTCAAGGGACCATTTTAAAAAAAAATTCATTTTGGCAGTACCGTCCTAAGTTCTATATTAGGAGAATTTAAGTTTAATCTATTTCATTTTCCTTTAATCTAAGCCAGAAACACTTTCTCGTTGTTTTGTTATTTTAGTGAAGTGTCAATTTTTTTTATTATTTGTTGAAATGGCGGTGGTCAAACGGCGGCTGCCTTGTACTTATTACATTTGACAAGTTCAAGAGATTTGTCGGTTTCTGTACCAATTTGGATAAATTCGGGCGTAAAAGAAAAAATCACATCTATTTGAAATTTAAATTTTCAATGTTTATCTCTTTCATTATCTTTATTTTTCTTATTCATTTTACTCTCTCTCTCTCTCTATCTCTCTCTATCTCTCTACCTCTTTCTCTCTCTCTTTCTCTTTCTCTCTCTCTTCCTGTCTCTCTCTCTCTCTCTCCCTCTGCCTCGTTGTCATTTTTTTCTCGTATGTTTGTTTATTTTTCCGTTTATTATCTCAGATTCTCTTTTACTTTCACTCACTTCTAAGAAAAAATTAAAAACGTATGCATTGCGAACTTTTCCAACGTATATGTTTTATAAGAAATAAGTACCAACATCAGTTAGAATTGAAGCGGTCACATTACAAAAAAGAAAACACCACACAGACTGCAATAACGGATCTTTTAAGCCTACACCAGTGTGAATAAATAATTTTTATTTCTTTTGTTAACAGTTGCAAATACGTTTTTAATATTAAAAAGAAAAATGATGCTAAATAATTTTTTAAAAGTGAGACCATCTTATATTATCGTTTATTTATTATCAGATTTCATGGTAAAATACTAAAATATGTACATTCTGGAGAGTGAACTATACGATCGTGGAGAGGATAGGTAACGAGTCTTTAGTGAGCGACCACCTGCCGTATACGACCAGTTTTGGGAGCAGCAGAGGTGGTCGCATACAACAGGTTCCACCGTATACCTATAGTTGTTCGAAACCGTTAGATACAGCTCTCTGGCTGTCAAGCACGTGACAATCGTTAAACCGGAATTGTTGTACCAAACGCTAACGAAATAAATGTATATCTATCATAAGCATAAAATTTAGTTGTGTCTTTTATTTTTTTTATTTAACGAGGACTGTTTCATTATCTCCAGAATATTTTATAATATATATAGCCTTCATTTTGGATACTATCACACACACACACACACACACACACTCACATACACACACACACACACACACACACACACACACACACACACACACACACACACACACATATATAAATTTTATATATATATATATATATATATATATATTTTTTTTTTTTTTTTTTTTTTTTAATCATATCACCCCAAGCAAGGCGGTAACGCCACTGATGTGCAGGGGGCTACATAAGAGTGAGAAGATTAGAAAAGAGAAAAACCGGAAACCGCATCCCAAACAGGAAACAAGGGATGAGCCTCTTCCCCCGTTCAATAGACTTGGGTGGAGTGTGAACCGGGCGATAGTTTAGTCTATCTACTCCAATTGAGAAAAAAAAAAACAGTGAGAAGATTATCACACACATGTATGTATATTTAGGTAGCATATCTTAATTTAGGCATGTTTGGCTAAATAATATAAACGTATGTCTATTTTTGCAATATTCTGTTTTTGTTCTCCTAGTATTTGCTTGATGTTAAATTGATGCATTTGAACTTAGTATCAAGAAGATAATTATAGAACGATAACAGATTATTGTAAGAATAAATAGTCATATGTCTATATTATTTAATTAAACATACTTATATATATATCTTTGTTTTAATCATATCACCCCGAGCAAGGCGGCAACGCCACTGATGTGCAGGGGGCTACATAAGAGTGAAGAGATTGGAAAAGAGAAAACCGGAAACCGCATCCTAAACAGGAAACAAGGGGTGAGCCTCTTCACCTGTTCAGTAGATGTGGGTGAAGTGTGAACCGGACGATATATATATATATATATATATACATACAGAGAGAGAGAGAGAGAGAGAGAGAGAGAGAGAGAGAGAGAGAGAGAGATAATGATCTAACATTGCTGGATGACGAGGTAGAAATCTCGAAACAGAAATTTTCGTGTCGCAATGTATTTTTAATTGAAAAACAAATTTAATTATATATATATATAATAGCATAAATAACAGACTGTATTATCATATCATATATATATATATATATATATATATATATATATATATGTGTGTGTGTGTGTGTGTGTGTGTGTGTGTGTGATAATATAAAGAACAAATAGAAAATATTTATCGTATAATTTTGTCGGATTCCGATTTATATATATATATATATATATATATATATATATATATAACAAGGAGTAATACCAAATGGAGTAATAATTCGTAATACTCAATACAATATAGAGCAATATATTATTATGATAATATCACCTGACGAAGTACATCTTCTAGTACTGAAACATGATATGTTTAATTATAATCATTTGTATTAATAATAATAAGGATATATATATATATATATATATATATATATATATATATATATATATATATGTCCAGTCAGTAAATGGCGAGGATAATCCAACAAGATGAACTTAATATAAAATATTTAGTGTTATAGCTATATAGAGAGCTCAGTGGATGTTATCCAGAGCAATATTATAATTTATAACCAATTTAAATGATGGGTTGAGTTTTTCTTTATATATATATATATATACACACTTCGCTTGTACTTTTTTTCTGGAAGGAAGCCTTTTTTCCGCATATAAAAATTATACAGATCTTTTGGGAGCTAATATTTTTGGAAAATTATAGAAGTTTTATTATTTATTAATTATGGACAACTGAGTTAGTATAATGATTTTAGACAAAGGATACTACTTGGCTAAATGGCATCGTCATGGATTGTACCCAAGAAAATAAACTTAATCTTTTGTTTAGTCTTCATTTCCAACAAAAACTGATGGGTGTTTGAAGCTCCCTATCCCATTCCTCCCTATAGCGCCGAGGATGTATACGTGTATTTGAGCGAGTCAACGTGCGTGCGCACGACGAAACTTCTTTTGAACTGAAATCTCAGAGTCTGATTGCCTGTGGCTGGGCGCACACGATACGCAGACAGCGCTCTGTAAATACTCCTATCGGTGTATAAATTGATTTAATGAAGTACTGACCACACACACACACACACACACACACACACACACACACACACTCTCTCTCTCTCTCTCTCTCTCTCTCTCTCTCTCTCTCTCTCAGACACACTCAATACTTTATTACTGTCTCTAGGTTGTTGTTCACCCTTTCTCTCCTTATAAACACATTATCTCTTTCTTTCTCTCTGTGTACAAATACATTTTGCTCTCTGCCTCTCTCTAAACACATTATTTCTCTCTCTCTCTCGCTCTCTCTATGTATGAATACATCTTGCTCTCTGCCTCTTTCTAAACACGTTATTTTCCACTCTCTTTCTAAACACGTTCACTTTATCTCGCGCGTTCTCTCTGAACACGTTATTGTTTACTCTCTCTAAACACCTTATTGCTCACTCTAAACACGTTATTACCCACTCTCTCCTTCTCTCTCTCAATACGTTGTTTACTCTCTAAACACGTTATTGCACTCTCTCTCTCTTTAAATATTTTATTGCTCTCCTTCTCTCTCAACATATTATTACTCACTCTCTCTTTCTCTCTCTCTCAACACGTTATTATTTACTCTCTAAACACGTTATTGCTCTCTATCTTTAAGAACCTCATTGCTCTTTTTCTCTCTCAACACGATATTGCTCACTCTATAAACATGTTATTGCTTTCCTCTCTCTAAATCCATTATTGCACTCTCTCTCTCTCTCTCTCTCTCTAAACACGTTATTGTTCACTCTCCTTCTATGTATAAATATATTACTGCTAACGCTCTCTCTCTCTCTCTAAACACGTAACTTTTCACTCTCTCTTTCTAAACACCTTATTGCTCACTCTCTTTACACATTATTGCCAATTCACTCTTTATCTCTTTCTAAACATGTTATTGCACACTCTCTATATTTACACGTTATTCCTCTCTCTCTCTCTCTAAACACGTTATTGCTAACTTTTCTAAACAAATCATTACTCACTCTCTCAACACTTTATTTCTCTCTCTCTCTCTCTCTTTCTCACACACACTCTTATTCTCTTTCTTGCACTATCTTGCTCTCTCTCTCTCTCTCTCTCTCTCTCTTTCACACACACTCTTATTCTCTTTCTTGCACTATCTTGCTCTCTCTCTCTCTCTCTCTCTCTCTCTCCAAACAAACATTGTGATCTTTCCAAAAATGAACTGATGGTAAAGAAAAGGCTCAAACACGCACACACATACACGGTTGAGCCGGGTTTTCAACAACGACAACATACTAAACTCATTTTCTGAGCAACCATTGATAAAATTAACAACTAAGTGATGATAGTCTGAAAGACCAACACTAATAGTATTGGTAACTTAGCAGCAAGGGGAAAGTGTCTGATTGTCCACTCGGACGTCTGTTGCTTTCTCCCATAAATAAAATTCAAAGTTTTAACACGAACTGAACATTTAACTGATGTAACTGACTAAAATAGACACAGCAGTGAACAGCGGGGCCGATTGGCTGCCTTATAATATCTAAAAAGGAAAAAAAAAAAAGAAAAAACTAGCTCAAGAGAAATAAACTCGACAACAGCAGACATCGACGTGTTTGTACGTTGTTATTGACGAGGGATACTTTTACTCTCAACGACTGCTATCACGAAGCGAAATTGTCTGTAAGGTTGACAATATTTCAGTCTGAGTTAAAGTCAAGAAATATTTAGAGGATAAAAAGAAAACGAATAAATTATTGCTTGTCAGTTTGAGTAAGGTTGTCCTCGGTATAATTTGCAAGATATTTCTTTTTTATTATTTATTATTTTATGCACGACGAACTGCAGATATTAATGAATAAATATGTACATTTTACTATGTGTTAGTTGCAAGTAACAAAAATAAGTCTTAATTACTTCCTGTAAGTCTGTTCGTTGACGCGTTGCAATCTTTCTTATTTTCCTTTCTACTCTTTTTTCTCCTTTGCCTATCTTTTCTCCTTTTTTTCCCCCCACTTTCTCTTTTCCCGCCTTTTCTTTTTTCAACAATCTTCTTTTGAATTTCTTCCTCCTTTTGTTTTTTTTCTTTCTTCTTTTTTTTTATTGTCAATTTTCCACTGATTTTTGTGTTTTTTTCTGCTCCTTCTTTTTTGTGTCTTTCTTCCTCTCTTTTTTGTCTTTTTCTTCCTTTCATTTTTATCTTTTTCTTCCTCTACTATTTTATCTCTTTCTTCCTCTACTTTTTTATCGTTTTCTTCCTCTACTTTTTTATCTTTTTCTTATTCCCTTTTTATCTTTTTTCCTCACTTTATTATCTTTTCTTTCCTCTACTTTTTTTTTTACCTTTTCCTTCCTCTCATTTTTATCTGTTTCTTTATCTCCTTTTTTATTCTTTTTCTTCCTCTCCATTGTTATCTTCTTCTTCCTCTTCCTTTTATATTTCTCTTTCTCTCTTTTATAATATTTTCCTCCTCTTTTTTATCATTTACTTCCTCTTCTTTTTAATGTTTTTTCCCTCTTCTTTTATTAATGTCTTTCTTCTTTTCCTTTTCGTCTTCATCTTCTATTTTTTTTGTTTTTCTCTCTTTTTTCTTCTTTCATTTCTTTCTTCATTTTTTCTCTTCTTTTTTACCATTCATTCTTTACTACTTTTCTTTTCGCTCTTTATTTCTTTCTTCGCCTTTCTTTTTTGTTTCTTTTTTCCCTTTTATATAATTTCTTTTCTTTATTTCTTTTAGTGCTTCTTCAACTCACTTTGGTTTCCTCCCTTCTTCCTTTCGATTTCTTCCTCTACTTCTTTTCTTTCGTTCTTTTTCTTTTATCCTCTCTTTTTTCACCATTTATTTTTACCTCTTCATACTCTTTCTTTCTTTCTTTCTTTCTTTCTTTCTTCGTTTCGCTTTCTTTTTTCACTTTTTCTTTTTTATTTATCTTTCTTTTTTACTTTTTTCTTTCTTTTTTCTTTCTTTCTTTCTTTCGTTTATACTTTTCCCTTGCTTTCTTTCTTTTTCACTTTCTTTTTTACTTTCTTTCTTTCTTTCTTTCTTTTTCTTTCTTTTATACGTTTCACTTCCTTTCTTTTTTTCGCGTTTTTCCTAGCGTTCTTTCTTTCTTTCTTTCTTTCTTTCTTTCATTTGTTTTCTTTCTTTTATACATCTCCCTTCTTTTTTTACGCTTTCCTTCTAACGTTCTTTCTTTCTTTCTTTCTTTCTTTTATACGTTTCCCTTGCTTTCTTTCTTTTTTCACTTTCTTTTTTCACTTTCTTCTTCTCTTTCTTTCTTTTTATTTCTTTTATACGTTTCACTTCCTTTCTTTTTTTTTTCGCGTTTTTTCTATCGTTCGTTCGTTCTTTCTTTCTTTCTTTCTTTCTTTCTTTCATTTGTTTTCTTTCTTTTATACATCTCCCTTCTTTTTTTTACGCTTTCCTTCTAACGTTCTTTCTTTCTTTCTTTCTTCTACTCCTTCTCATTGGCCATTCTTATTTTATTTATTTCTTTCGTTTCAAAACGCCAATATTTCTTATTTGTTAAAATCTTAAAGAACCTGTTATGCAAACACCATACCGCTATATTTGTTTATTATAATATTTTTAACAGTTTCATTGTTGTAAAAAAAAAAAGAAAAAAAAGTATATATATATATATATATATATATATATATATATATGCCAAAAATGCGTATCAAGGATTAAAATTTTTAATGTACATTACGTTATGTCTTTAGTACCAGATCTGCGTTTGCTTTTTTCCTTAAAGATGATCCCTCCCACCTTCAATGAGTTCTGTTGTTTATAATTTCAAATGTCATTGTGGCACTGATTACGTGGGGCAGACCAATCAGCAATTTGAAACCAGGATCAGTCAGCACGTGTCTGCTTATATAAGATCCTGCAACCAGAATTTCTCTAGGAGGACTATACAAGCTTTTCACGACACATCAATCGGCCAGCACTTAATAGATAGTTCAGATTGTGTCGCGGTGTATTAAAACAGCTGGTTTTTCATTTTGTTTATGTTTCGGTCCGACAATCAATTACGTGTACTCGAATCCGTTTGCACTAAAGTACACAGACCGAGTCTTTGCAGACAAAAAGATAATTTTTTTTATGTTCCCTTTTTCTGTGCAGTGCTCTTTGAGTGAGTCACTTTCCCTTCTATACTGTGTTGAACTCTTCTGTCTTTTCTTTGTAAATTGTTTTTACAAATAAATTATTTTTTAAATCATGATTCAGCCTTGCTTCTCCTCTTTCCAATTTGTCCTTATAAGTTAAGTCCTTAGTATTATCGTTTGAATTACCTTTGCCAACGCACCCTCCGATGAAGTGTTGGCCAAAAGGAATGTTTTTCCTATTCAAACACACACACTTCTCTCTCTCTCTCACACACACACACACACACACACACACACACACACACACACACACACACACACACACATATATATATATATGTCCAGTCCGTAAACGGTGAGAATAATCAAACAAGATTAACTTAATATAAAATATTAAGTGTTAAATACATGTAGACATAAACAAAGTCACATTTGTAAGTATATGTGGGAATGTACATATATATATATATATATATATATATATATATATGCGTATAAGTTAGTATAAATGGATGGGTTGGTTTTATGGGGTCATACAAACACCAGTGTCCAAAGAATTGTAAATTCCTTTACAGGTCATCACGACGGCCCGGGCAATCCCAGACAGATCTGACGCCAATGCCTAAATCCGAACTTTTTTACTCTTTTCCTCTTTCTCCTTTCTCTTTCCCTTTTTTTTCTTCCTATTTTTATTTTTTTATTTTATTTTCATTTTTATTTTTTAACTTTATATCTCTCTTCAGTTAAAGAAAATGCTCATTCAGGCAAAATTTTTTGTACCAAATGGAAGGAATATTGTAAGGTCTGATGAAATGAGCTAATTAGCTCATAGAAATGAACTATAGTTTATAACCACTTGAAATGACGTGTTGAGTTTTCCTTTCCGCCTGTTGAACTCGCTCCCATATTCTTGCTTTCCTGACGGCTACAACCTCCAGAAATTTAAATGCAAAGTCAATACTCATCTACTAACCACTGGACTCTAGCTCTCTCCCCACCCCCGTATATCCTTCCCTTTCTCTCCACCTATGTATCTGTCATCGCACCTGCATTCCCAGCTTTCTATTGCTCCTTTCTAACTAGTTTGTACTCCTCACGCTTCTCTAATTAATCTTTTTACAGTTATGTAGCCCCCTGCACATCAGTGGCATTTCTGCCTTGTTCGGGGTGAAATGATTAATATATATATATATCAGATTTGTTTCTTTTTTATCATCTATGAGATAGAGGTTGTAGTTAAACAGAAGAAAGAAACTACGAAATTAGGTACCTCCACTCAATTGCCAAAAATACAGATGATGTTATATATGCGTGTGTGCATGGACAAAGAGTTTGTCACATTAAAGGCATGAATCTGGTCTATTAAAGAGACGAAAACTTTGTCCCTGTCAACGCTGTATCTCCATCTCGATATCGAGCATTTTTCATTATGTACACTAAAAACTGGATATCGGCTCGGAACGAGAAATCGGGGAGCCGAGTTCGAATTCCAGCTGAATTCATTGCATTCACTTACACGCAAATACCCTTGGGAAAGGTATTAATCCGCCTATTCCTTCCAGTTATGGGTTAAATAACAGGACAGATCGCGGTCTATAGCATTGGCTGGCAACCAGTCTACTGCATAATGTAAAGCAACCTGCTGTAGGATAATCTTCTGCCCAGTCAGTCATGTTACTTTCGAGACATGATCGCTCAAAACGTGTATCACGTATGACACTTAAATGACTGAATATAATAGTTGGAATCATGATTAAGGCTTCTACTGGGCATAAAGTAGGGGATCGTTTTTCTATTGTTATGAAGTAATAAACTGATCCCCCACTAATTAATACTTATTAATATAACACATCTCTTCCCCCTCTAGCTATGAATCAAATAACAGGACAGATTAGGTTCTATAGACTTGGTCGGCAACCAGTCTACCGCAGAAAACAATGACAACCTACTGCGGGATAATCTTCTGCCCAGTCAGTCATGTCTCGAAAGAGACATGATCGCCCAAGCGTGTATCACGTATGGCACTGAACTGACTGACACTACATTAATAACCGCTTCTAAGATGCGTAAATGCTGAGCGGACCGAACACCGCACAGGACAGTAAACGAATCTTCACTATATATATATATATACACTTGCATGCCTCTAATCAGTCCTATGAGTATCAGATTTTCCAAGCCGTTTTTACTCTAGAAATTCCAAGTATCTATTAATAATGTTAAATATCAGTAAGTTAAGTGCCATGATTTCCTGCGTTTTCAAATCGATACATGAGTTCTGTGGTGTCAGACCTCTGTGTTTATATATGTTTGAGATTTGACAAAGAAATCACTCGACCTGCGGTCGAGAGTGAGGGAAAATTTACTCGCCCCAAAATCATACTCGACCGACTCCATTTTGTTAATAGTCTCCTTACGTAAACATAGCGTGAATCGCTGACGGAAAACAAAAAATGAAATTTTAATTAAAATTTGGAACTTGTTAGAAAGAATTTTAAAAATTGAAAAAAATAACAACAACAAAATTTAATCTTTCCTCTTAATAACAGCATAAACATTTTGATGATAAAACTTTGTTTTTATTAAGTTTGAGCCCTTTTAACATCATCTGTATTTTTGGCAATTGAGTGGAGGTACCTAATTTCGTAGTTTCTTTCTTCTGTTTGACTACAACCTCCATCTCATAGATGATAAAAAAGAAACAAATCTGATTTTCTCAACGATTTTCTATTAAAAAAATTACTTGTATAATTTGTTTTTCGGTGCCTGGTTGAAAGAAGTATGCGTATTTCTTTCTTTCTTTCTTTCTTTCTTTCTTTCTTTCTTTCAAATGTTCGTTTTTAATTTTCGGAAGCGGGGAGGAAATATTAAATCAAGAATAATATTTTTCCAAATGAGTTTCTAAAAATCTGTGAGCGTCTTTAATCTGGGGGACAGAGACATTTTGGCTACACTCTGGAAGAGTTAATTAAACGAATGTTTACACTGACCGCGACGAAAAATGCGAAACCAAATTGTTCAATAATGTCATTGTAAGACATTCTAAGTAACTTCTGAATCTTCAATGACATACTTTTATGTTTTAAAAGGAATCAGATTTATTTTTCTATATCTGAAGGGACACGTTCCATTGCGAGATTTTTAATCGACTGCGGGCGAGTAAAGCAATAAACTTTAAATGCCCAATTAAGTTTTTAATCGACCAAGTCGATCGGGCGAGTGAAATCTCAAAGGCTGCAAATATATATAATGGCTGACCTCTTGTATCCGAGTATGCGTTTCTGTTAAGGGGGCTATCTGATCTCTGTTGTCTGCTCAGGCACATTTATGCTTATTTAGCATTTACAGAACTCACCTGCGGTTCTTAGTTACTGTCTCTGGGAGAAAAAGCGTATTATCTGACAGTCTGAACAAAGCCAGTACGTACAAACCCTTGATCAGGATGACTAATGATTTCGTGTTCACAAAACCATCGATGGCTTCCAAATTGTTCTGCATACCCAACTGAACCAATCACACATTTTGAGTTTAACCCGGGGTACTTTCCAAAAGTGCTGTACACAGGGATCCGCTCACTCACGCCGACATCCTGAAATAGTCACCTTCTTGACAAATTGACCATATAACAAAAATAAGGCAATCCCCAAGTTGGTCCAGAATTTTTGACCGCGCGGTATCCGAAGAGAAGCTTGTATAGCGCGTCATATACAAAAACAACCCGTAAAACATTTAAAATTAAATCCTTACTATGACCTAAAATTTATTTCGTTATTTATTAGGATTTGTGATAAAGTATATGAATATTAAATTTTGTCGATACTTGCTCCCCGCCAACCTTATATGAATAAAATAAATACTTAAATACATAAATAATAAATAAAATGTCAAGACGGCTCGTTGATAAATTTGCAAAATCGATAAATTTCATTTTCATTTTTTTGTTTTATCACCAAGCGTAAAAGAAGAAAGCTTATCACACAATAACACAGAGAATGTAAGATTTTATTTGGTCTGTATTAATGATACGAGGGCTGTGTTTCCTTTACACTAGATTTTCAGGAGTTCGTAATAAAGTTTTTAAAATAGGTTTGTTCGGTACAATCTATCTATCTATCTATCTTGGTCACACCATTATCTATCTATCTATCTATCTATCTATGAGATGATGACATATATTTCTATATATCAAGAAGAGTATTAGGGGAAATTGTATGACAAAGTGAAAAATAAATTACTTTTGATCCGTTTCGCTTTTTCAGGACTTCATAGGACTGAATTTGTTTTGTTGCTACGACTCTACATAGGCACAAAAGATGGGTACTGGAAATTTTACAATTTTTTTTTATCTAGCCGAATTCATTTACAATCTATTTTTTTTATTATCACTTTTGTTTGTAAGTATTCCACACTGTGATATTAGATCTATCAGGAATTGTGAAATGTTGTATGGGTACGGTCGCAAATTTACTGTGGGTAACTTTTTATTTTAGCTTATTTTAGTTTTCATTAGTACTAAGTTTGTTTCTTGTTTTGGATGTAGTAGTAACAATAATCTGAACGAGGATTTTATTCCATCGCCTGTAATAGTTGTCACAAAAAATACATAGGAGAAACATCAAATAATCCAAATAAAAGATTATATGAACACAAAAGGGACATTTTACAAAATAATATATCAAATGCGTTAGTTTCCCACTGTAATGATACTGATCACAATTTTGACATAAAATTGATAATCTGATCAAAGTAGATAATAATTCACTACGTTGTAAAATCAAAAATATATATTATTCTGCCTACGAATTCTATCACACACATCTACAATAAAAAAAAGAATCTAAACTCAACATAAACTTTTTGCCACTACATCCAAAACAATAAAATACTAAACAAAACAAAGAACTAAAACTTGAAGGAGTTTACTTCATCGTCTATAATAATTGCCACAAAAAATACACAGGAGAAACCTCAAGGAATCTAAATAAACGATTATACGAATACAAAAGGGACATTTTACAAAACAATACGATAAATGTATTTGTTGCTCACTGTAACGAGACCGACGACAAAACAGAAACGAGACGTATCAATTCGCAATCTTTTTTTTATTTTTCGCCTTTCAATTATCCCATTATTTCCTTTTTGGCTTTTTTTAAAAATCATATCACCCCAAGCAAGGCGGTAACGCCACTGATGCGCAGGGGGCTACGTAAGAGTGAAAAGATTGGAAAAGAAAGCTGGAAACCACACCCTAAACAGGGAACAAGGGATGAGCTTCTTCACCTGTTCAATAGACGTGGGTGGAGTGTGAACCAGGCGATAGTTTGTGATTATTGTGGAAACCTACCTACAGATGGACTCGTCCACACCTATGGCTACTAACTCTGAGCGGAGTCACTGAGTAGTAGCCACAGAGTGAGTGAGTGAGTCAGGACGCCTGCGAGAGAAAGTCCACGTTCACCTTTGTACTACGTTTTTCCGAGAATATACTATTCAACCTTATATCTGAGTCCGTGTCATAATTTTATGGCCCTTCGGTCATAACAGTGACAAATGTACAAACATCATATTTGTATTATCGGTGTAATAATAATAATACGAAATAAAAAAGACGAACACTAGTTACTAATTAGACTAGAAATCGTTTCATTCGACTCACGAGAGCCTTTTAACGGTATTGTCCTAAGAGAAACCTCGCTAAGACGGACTGCTTTTGTGGCAATAAAAACACAAATCTTAATCATTATACAACCTGTTTCAGAACAAATTAAATGTGTATGAATATATAATAAATACAGGGTCTAATAGATAAATTATCGCCATTTTATATTTTTAATTACGTGCATACTCGGTAATTGTTTTTGATTTGTTGACTACATATTATAGTAGGGTCTGTCGGGCACCTTCGATCAGAAAAAGAGCAACTTGACTCAATTCACACCGTCAGAAATTTGGAAATAACATGCTGTACTGTTTGGCATTCTTGCAGAAAACTCCAATAAAAATATTTCAGTGTTTGGGTGTCAATCTGAGAATATTGCAGAGGATTTGGAAAGAACTCTATGAGTCTAATGGTGATTACGATGGTGTTTGGAGTGATCACTAGTGATGGAGACGTTATACCTCCATTCATGTTCTCACAGGACTCAAGTTCAACACGTTTCCGGTTTTTCTCTTTTCCAATCTTTTCACTCTTTTTTTTTTTGTATTTTATTTTATTTTTTTAAATTGGAGTAGATAGACTAAACTATCGCCCGGTTCACACTCCACCCACGTCTATTGAACAGGTTTCGTTCCGAGCCGATATCCAATGCACCACAACGCACATCCATAAGACATCAAACAGCCCTTTCCCGAAAATACTGGGAATTAAAAGAAAATAACCAAATCCACAGATAAAGTGGAAGCTGATAGGCAATGCTAGGACCCCTAATAGCTTAAGAGACAGATGTAATCTATGTTTAACAGAAAAAATTAAGATTTTAAAATTTCAATATCAGAATATATTTCTGAATAAAGGTAGACAAATCGTAAGTATGTGTCGTCACAGAAAAAAATATAAATTGCAATAAATATCTTATTCTTCCATTTAAGCACAATAAGGTATTTTAAAAATCTGGCTAAGCAGTTACCTTTCCCCACTACCTACCACTACTAACCTAATGGTCAAGCCACATACCTCCCATTACCATAGAAGAAATTACTACTAAGATTCCGCGAGCTTAACCCTTCCTTTATTAGTCCAAGGCTCCGGCATTAGAATTTTCCCTCATTCTTTGTTAAAACGGGGTTGACAATGCATGTCTTCAAATGGCATGTTGAAAATGGCTATTTCCCCTCTAAATTATATATATATATATATATATATATATATATATTACGCTGAAAGGTAAAGGTAGAATCGCCGACTGACGCCAGTTCGCTCGGATTTCAACCCTGGGTAAAAAGCAAACCGTACTGGTGAGCTGTGACACAGCAAAACAGATCTGTCTGCAGATGAGTATATATATATATATATATATATAGTCATCCGCAGACACACCTGTTTCGCTGTATCACAGCGAATCTGTACGGTTAGACATCCGATTGCTTCGATTGAAACCCGACCAGACTGACATCAGTCGGTGATTCTACCTCTGAGCTATGAGCGCTCGGTAGAGGAAGGCGTATTTTAGCGTGTTATATACAATGTAAACACATGCAAGTAGCCGAGAGTGTTAATTAATGACTGAATGAACGATGCGTGAGTAGCTACTGTTTTTCCAAAGTCTAATATTCCTCCATATATATATATATGTATGTATGTATGTATATAATTAAAAATTGAGTTCTTAGGCAGAAATCCCTCTTTTATGCAACTTTCCTTAAAACATTAAAGATAAGGAGTTGTTATATAATTTCTGTACTGAAAAGAAAAATATCATAAGATCACTTGAGAAATTATTTATTTATTAAACAAGAAAATAATTTCCGCGCTAGCCTTGTTTGATTTTGATATTGTCGACTGCACAGAATAGTAGGGTCAGTTGGGCACCGTCTGTTAGAAAAAGAACACTATGACCCAATTCACTCTGCCAAAAATCAATATGTTGACTTTCCAAACTTCTTCATGTGCCGTGTCCCTTCAGGACGTAGACGAACATACTTTTACTTGGCTCGGCTTCTTTTCGTTCTCAATATATTTTCTCTTGGTACCACTCCCAAACCCTGCTCCGCCTTCTATTTGCTCAGGCTTATCAAGTAAGTCTCGCGCTGCTTTCCCCTGTCTCTCCTCTTTATGCGGCCTGTGAGTATTAAGTTCTCTAGGCCTTCTTTCCTCATTACGTTTTACAAGAACCTCATCTGTAACTCTTCTTCACATTAAGTATGAGTTTTTTTCTCGTTTGTATCTTCTCCAACGCCTCGTCGTTGCTCACGTGCTCAGTCCATGATATCCTCAGCATCCTTCTGTAAAACCACATTTCTGCTGCCTCAAGTCTCTCCTTTATTCTTGATGAGGTCGTCCAATATTTACTTCCGTATAGAAGGACAGACGTCGCATAGCAATCTAGTACTCTTTTCTTTGTTTCCAATGAGATTTTCCTGATTCTCAGTACTATGGTTTTCTTTTGAAATGCGTCCTTAGCCATATCAATGCGTTTTTGGATCGCAATGTCCATCCTCTGTCAGAACAGTTTCCATCCACTGTCAGAACTCTTTAAATTTCTTTACTTCTATTTAAATTTCTTTATTTGTTTTATTTTTGTTTCCCCGACCTGTATTTGACATTTTAGGGTCTTGTTTTTTTTTTTTCTGATTACCATACATTCAGTTTTCTTGAAGTTTATGCCCAGTCCTTTCTTCTCGCTTTATTTTGCTACCTATGTGCGTTGTGGTACAGTGGATATCGGCTCGGAACGAGAAACCGGGGAGCCGAGTACGAATTCCAGTTGAATCCATTGTATTCACTTACGCGCAAATACCCTTGGGAAAGGTATTAATCCGTCTCTTCCTTCCAGTTATGGGTTAAATAGCAGGACAGATTGGGTTCTATAGCCTTGGTCGGCAACCAGTCTACCGCAGAAAGCAATGGCAACCTACTGCGGGATAATCTTCTGCCCACTCAGTCATGTCTCTTTCGAGACATGATCGCCCAAGCGTGTATCACGTATGGCACTTAACTGACTGACTGACTAAGTCGATTAGCAACCGACATAGCACGATTCTAACCTTCAGTGCTAAAACTACTCCAACCACAGTTATATGGCACATTGAGCTGATTGTTTGGTGGAATTTATATTCCTTGCACCTGGCTTCTTAACTTAATTTCTTAAGGAAATTCACATTAGTAGACTTGGGAAACTTATTTTACTGAAAAACTGCTTTAAGAGGTATACTTTGTTAAGTTCAGTGAGTGTAGCGATGACTTTTAAATTAATAAATGGCGAATGCTTCCTTATAGCTATTTACTAAGGGCAGCTTGAATGTGGCACAAGGGAGAAAGTATGGAGCAGTTACTACTCACTTATGAACGACTAGCAGTATAGCCCCGCGTTGCTCGGGTGTAATGAAAGTTTTAAAACTAATCCATGGTCTTGGTGCTCAGACTCAGCCTAAAGAATACTGGAAATAATTGCGACAATTTACCAATCGCACCTAATATATATATATATATATATATATATATATATATATATATACTAGCAGTATATCCCGGCGTTGCTCGGGTGTAATGAAAGCTTTAAAACTAATCCATAGTCCTGGAGGTCAGACTCTTTGGACGTTGGCACGAAAGACTAAAAAACAATAGTTGTTTCCAGTAGAAACCGTAGACTGAAAGAAAAATGAATGGATGTAAGTCAAATTTTGATTTCCTGGTATCGATATCAAATAAGTTTTTTTTCGTCGTAAACTGAATTTTGAAGGCTAAATAAGTCCTCTGAGTAAATGGTATCATGGCGGAGACTGAGAACTACAATTATACCTACTTAGAGCCAAACCCGAAGCAAAAACTAAAATAAAAGGGCTGAAAAAATACAGACATACAGGCAGATAAACAGACGCACACATACATCTTGCCTTATATATATATATATATATATATATATATATATATATAATCGATTTTCTACACTATTGTAAGAACTGCAACCTTGAAACTTCTGAATATCGTTTCTTATGTCTTTGTCTATGAGTATATCAAATTTGATTAAAATCGGACCACTCCTTCTATAACCCGATTTTTTCGATTATCGATTTTCGATATTTATCATGGGTACCTCGACACAAAACCTAGCTAAGAACACTCGCAGACGCTTATAGTACAACTGTGCAAATTTTCAAGAATATCGGTTCATCCGTTTCGGAGTCTATAGGTAACGAACACACACACACAGACATACACACACACACACACACACACAAAGTTCCATTTATAAATAAGTTTAGATCTAGTACGACAACAGTTACACCACAGTGAATCTGCCAATTAATGTCGAAGGTTTCCTTATAAGGAAACTGTCAATACTGCCACAATGGAAGTCGAATATTTCCTTATAAGGAAACTGAATTATATCAGAGATGAAGAGAACAGATATTACACATTGATCACAGCAAAATAGTCAGGTAGTGAGGAAAAGCTTAACTCATGTAGCACTCACTATTTGGTCAATGAACTCGAAATGTTAACTAATACCGAATGTTTCCTTATAAGGAAACTGCTAATATTATCACTACAATTACCAATAGAACAGATGGCAAACTTTGATTCCAACCGATATTAATTGAATTAAATGCAAAAGAATTGATGGAAAAAGCTGTCAATAAATGAGGAATATTTCCTAAAAAGAAAACGGCAAATATATTTAACGATGTAGAGAACAGATTCTATACTTTGATCGTCTCCTGATATCTATATCAAGATTTAAACTAATTACTTTAATTTTTGTTCATGAACGTCCTTGACTTCTTTCGAGAAAAAAAAAAGCATTCACCGGCGACATTAAATTTTTTTCTTAATTCTTCAGATACAGATTGACTGCTGAAAAAGACATTCTCCAAGGTCTTAGGTTCCACACTTTTCAATCAACCCACGTACACGTTACCGCCGTGATTGAACGTTCGATATCTAGCGTCACGAACGGAATGAGGGTAATCAATCTTCGCTGGTTCGCTACCAAGCCTTTGGGACACTGAACAAATACCACCCACCTTTTTCGTGGGAGGATTATATCAACCCAACCATCGTTCAAAAATTCATAATGCACCCGCTGCAGGAAGAACAATAACATATCGAGTTAAATCACGAAATATATGAAAATACAGGATACCCTGTTCAAATTTAAATAAGATTTTTACATTATATATATATATATATATATATATAGAGAGAGAGAGAGAGATACACATAGATAGATAAATGTGTTTATATATATATATATATATATATATATATATATATATATAAAAATACAGATAGATTAATACATACATACATACATACACTGTTAAATATAAGAGACAATGAATGTCTATTATGTTTAATCATGAGCCGTTCTAAACGTCGTATTTTGACTTTAATTTCAGTTGAAAATAAAGACAAAAATTCTCAATGAGGTTTCATTGAAATTTCTTGGTGTTAGGATCATTTAATGCTGCGGCATCATGTAACTTAAATTTAGTGTATCGAGGCAGCAAATAATTTTCTAAACATATACTGCTAAATATAAGTGACAATGAATGTCTATTATGTTTAATCACAAGCCGTTCTAAATGATCCTAACACCAAGAAATTTCAATGGAACCTCATTGAGAATTTTGTTTTTATTTTCATCTGAAATTAAAGCCAAAATACGACGTTTAGAACGGCTCATGATTAAACATAATAGACATTCTTTGTCTCTTATATTTAACAGTATATTTTTAGAAAATTATTTGCTGCCTCGATACACTATATATATATATATATATATATATATATATAGTGTATCGAGGCAGCAAATAATTTTCTAAAAATCTATATATATATATATATATATATATATATATATATATAATAGATAGATAGATAGATAGATAGATAGATAGATGTAAAAATACGATCACTTGAAAAGTTATAAAAAAATATTGCCCACAGTACATTGTCTGCCATTTTAACAAAACTTGTATATATATATAGAGCTTGCGATGGATAAATTTTCTCCATTTTATTCCATTGTAAAATATATATATATATATATATATATATATATATATATATATATAGTTATTATTATTGTTATAATAATAGCTACTAAAATGCTATCATGTTTTAGTGCTTAATGCACCATCATCAGGCAGTGAAATGTGGTTCAGTGACAGGGTCATATTATATATATATATATATATATATATATATATATATATATATGTATTGATTAGGAAATATATATATTGATTAGGAAATTCAAAATAAAAAAAAATAAAAATGCCACTATAATAGTTGAATAAAGTTGTGTTGTCATATCCTGCTATGACAACAGAAAATGACCAGAAGCTTTGAAAATAGTTCTGCGAAAAGAAATGAAGTGCATAATTAAGTATGTTGAAGGTTAGAAGAGAGTAGTTTTGTATCAGTTTCAACGTAGCTTGTATTCAATATTGCCCCACTCTATCGTGACGATTTTTATATTCATTTGTGGCAAGTACAGAACAGCCTGAGATTAAATGGTCTATTGTTTATTATTATTATTATTATTATTATCTATCAATTTCTCTGAAATAACCACTTTGTGTTTTTCCTCTTTAAAACGCTGGTTCTTAGTATAAATCTCTCCAGGGTCAAACGCTCTGACATCGAGATGATGTTAGGCGCAACAGTGAACGAATTTTTGTTATTTGTACAACATTTTCTTTTTATCGCAAAAATCCCAGTTTCTTCCAGATCTTCGCCATCTGCAAGTCGTCAGGATTAGAATATAAAAAAATAATCAAAAGAAACTTCTGTTATATTTAGCCAACCGACATTCGTTTAAAAATGTTCTATTAAATACAACGTGCACGGAATAACTGTTGGGCCTTTTTTGCGAGTTTATTCTACGAGGCTCAGTAAAAAGATTTTCCATACTTTCGCCTTGACATATCTTTGTCTTTCACTCGTAGTACGGAATAAGTCATTTCATACCCAGAATAGGGCTGACTATTCAAGGATCTTGCCGAATGTCTATTATGTTTAATCATGAGCCGTTCTAAACATCGTATTTTGGCTTTAATTTCAGTTGAAAATAAAGACAAAAATTCTCAATGAGGTTCCATTGAAATTTCTTGGTGTTAGGATCATTTAATGCTGCGGCATCATGTAACTTAAATTTAGTGTATCGAGGCAGCAAATAATTTTCTAAACATATACTGCTAAATATAAGTGACAATGAATGTCTATAATACGCTCTATCCCTGATATTGAGCACTTTAATCCATAAATATAGCATGCCTTAAAACTATATATATATATATATATAGATATCGCTGAACAGAGTCGAACACTTTGCATTCACTTCTAAAGTCGTTGGAATTTTATTATTAAATAAAATTCCAACGACTTTTGAACATCAGTGGTCGTTTTTGATATTAGAAGTGGAATGCGGTCACTTTCGCACAGGTATACTTGGGAAAGCTTTTTTCCCCTGGCTATGGATTAAATAACAGGATTGACTGTGATTTCATGTCTCGAGATCTAGGAAAATTATCTCTGAAGAGGTTTGGGCTCTATCAGGCTGTATTGTCCTACATACACCGCTTTCGCCATAGTTGCAGTACACATGGTGCTGTTACGACCTTAATAAGTTACTGAAAACGTGATGTAGCCGCGTCCTTCGTAATTAAAAAAGGTTTTATCTGCACTTTTTGTCGTTCTGAGATATTTGACTTCAAAGTCTGGCTAACCTTAGATTTTTCATGAATTAGTAGAAACATCTCTTTACATGCATTAAAGCAATGTTTTCAACCTTTTTATATCTAAAACAATTACCATGAAAGTATTTTAGAAAAGGCACAGGGAGGCTACTTTACGGCAGCTTCAATTAAATGGTCTATTCGTTCACTGCTGCGCCTAACATCATCTCGATGTCAGAGCGTTTGACCCTGGAGAGATTTATACTAAGAACCAGCGTTTTAAAGAGGAAAAACACAAAGTGGTTATTTCAGCGAATTTGATAAATAATAATAATAATAATAATAATAATAATAATTGAAGCAAACAGGCCAGACATTATTGTTAAAAACCAGAAGGAGAAAACTTGTTTATTAATTGATATGGCTTGTCCAGCGGATTGTAACATAGCAACCAAGGAATTTGAAAAACTGTCAAAATATAAAGACCTGGAAATTGAAATAGAAAAAATGTGGAAATTGAAAACAAGAGTTGTGCCAGTGATAGTAGGTGCACTTGGAATGATAAAAAATGGAACAAAACAACACATTGAAAGAATCCCTGGAAACCCCAGCTTAAGAGATATACAAAAAATTGTCTTATTAAGTACAGCCCACACACTAAGGAAAACGTTATCTATGTAATGCTGGGGATGATAGGGAAGATAGAAAAACATGAAATGGAGTCATAACAACACGCCACTACCTGCCTTAGGTCTCCCCGCAGACTTGGTTGGTAGTGAGACCAATGCAGAAATCGAAATATGATGAAAAATGACATAATAATAATAATAAAAACAAGAAACAATAATTTAATTGAAGCTGAGATGTCAGATCAGGGCCAATAAATATTCTTTCAAGCCTGGATCGATTTATTATTATTATTATTATTATTATTTATTGAAGAAAAGCTTACTTCGCATATACACGGCATTGAGAAACAGGTTTATTTCTAACTTTTTGTTGCCTGAAGGTAGTAGATGTGTACCCTAATATTTATCTCAATTTATTTTTACCTTTCTCTCTCTCAATCTGTCTAGGGCACCTCCATGTGGTGCAATGATTAGACAGCTGGTCTGGCTAGAATTGTTACAGATAAGTAAGTTCGATCCTCATTGGATTACTTTTGGCATTGTGACATATCTAAGCTGTGATTAGAAAATCACCTCTTTCTCTCTCTCTCTATCTCTCTCTATCTCTCTCTCTCTATTTATCTCGGTTTTTTTTATCTCTCTCTCTCTCTCTGTCTATCAATCGATCTATCTCATAAATGCATGACGACTGCGTTTAGCGTGAACAGACTGTCGCCTCTGGGCGTTGACTTCAATGTCCACTTTTATACGCTCTGTCCCTGATATTGAGCACTTTAATCCATAAATATAGCATGCCTTAAAACTATATATATATTGACGACGGATGTGCATTGTGGTGCAGTGGATGTCGGTTCGGAGGAGGAAATCGCTGAACCGAGTCGAACACTTTGCATTCACTTGCGCACTGGTACCCTTGGGAAAGGTATTAATCCCTCCCTTCCCCCCAGTTATGGTTTAAATAACTGAGGCCTGTTGTTCATGCGATCTGTGGCAGACGTCTGCACCGATTGTTTGTTATCAGCAGTTCCAAAAAGTGTGGATGGTGCTAAACAAGCCTTTACAACTTTAAACAATTTTTTGTGTAGTAGTCTGTGTTAGACGCTCATAGGTCGAAATCGACAATAGAGTCCATAATAATAATAATAATAATAATAATAATAATACTACTACTACTACTACTAATAATATATATATATATATATATATATATATAAAGTAGAATCCTTGAAATTTGGTAAAGTAAATTCCAATAGCAACAGATTCCAAAGAGAACTCAATGTTAAATTTTATTGCTAAATTTAACAGAGTATTATAATCAGGAAACAAAAGTTAGATATTTTTACAAATCCGTGTGTGTGTGTGTGTGTGTGTGTGTGTGTGTGTGTGTGTGTGTGTGTGTCTTAATAACATCAAGAAGTTTTTAAAGATGTCTCAGTATATCTTCAAAATATACATATACGCCAAGATCAGGTGACGTCAGTTTCTTAATGGCGTCTAAATGTGCCAACTCTTCTTTCCGCTTTACATGTCCCAGAAACTTCAGCTGTCTCTTCTTGATCTTAAGTATAAGTTTCTTTTTCGTTTTCATTCTCTCCAAAACCACGTTGCTCACATGTTCGGCTCATAGTATCCTCAGCATCCTTCTGTAGAACCAAATTTCTGTCCCTTCGAGGCTTTCCTTCATCTTTGAGGAGATTGTCCAGCATTCGCTGCCATATAGGCGGACAGATATCACGTTACAGTCCAGTACACTTTTCTTTGTTTCCAACGAAATTTTCCTGACTCTCAATACTGTACTCAGCTTTTGGAACGATTCCTTGGCCAATGCGCCTTCGAGTTTCAGAGTTACACTTTCCATTCTTTTTAGAGCACTTACTCGGTATTTAAACTTCTTTACTTGCGCGATTTTAGTATCCACGACCTGTAATTGGCATTTTGGGCTCCACTTTTTTGCCGATGACGATGCAACCTTTCAAGACGTCTGATTATATCTTCAAAAGGCGACGTCAGTTTTTTTAATGGCATCTAAATATGCCAGTATTTTCGACCTTTTTTTTTAATCTCAGAGCACACTTGAACCTGTAGTTAAGCTTCCGCGGCAAAAATTAAATTATGAAGATCCAAAGAAGAGTAAACAAAAATATATATATATATATATATATATATATATATATATATATATATATATATTTAATCATATCACCCCGAGCAAGGTGGTAAAGCCACTGAAGCGCAGGAGGCTACGTAAGAGTGAAAAGATCGGTAAAGAGAAAGCCGGAAACCACATCCTAAACAGGGAACAAGGGATGAGCCTCTTCACCTGTTCAATAGAAGTGTGTGGAGTGTGAACCGGGCGGTAGTTTAGTCGATCTACTCCAATTGAGAAAGAAAAAAAAAAGAAAAGAGTGAAAAGATAGGAAAAGAGAAATCCGGAAACCACATCCTGAACAAGGAACAACGGATGAGCCTCTTCACCTGTTCAATAGACGTGGGTGGAGTGTGAACCGGGCGATAGTTTAGTCTATCTACTCCAATTGAGAAAGAAAAAAAAAGAAAAGAGTGAAAATATTGGAAAAGAGAAAGCCGGAAACCACATCCTAAACAAGGAACAAGGGCTGAGCCTCTTCACCTGTTCAATAGACGTGAGTGGAGTGTGAACCGGGCGATAGTTTAGTCTATCTACTCCAATTGAAAAAAAAAAGAAAAGAGTGAAAAATTGGAAAAGAGACAAAAATAAAAATTTATTATAATTTGTAATACAGGTGAGAGAAACTAAAATAAAATAAGTGAAAAAATTTAAATACCTGGGATGCGTGTTGACAGAGGATGGAAAGTGCGATATTAGGATCCAAAAGGCGCATTAACATGGCCAAGAACGCATTTCAAAAGCTAACCAGAATACCGAGAGACAGGAAAATCTCGTCAGAAATAAAGAAAAGAGTGCCAGACTGTTATGTGATATTTGTCCTTCTGTATGGCAGTTACATATTGCATGATCTTCTCAAGGATAAAGGAGAAGCTAGAAGCAGTAGAAATGTGGTTCTACAGAAGGATACTGAGGATACCATGGACTGAGCATGTGAGCAACGACGAGGTGTTGGAGAGGATGGAAACAAGAAGAAAAATCAGATGCAGTTCCTGGGACACATAATGAGGAAGGAGGACCTGGAGATTTGAATACACACAGGACATATAGAGGGAAAATGAGGCAGGGGAAAGCAGCATGAAACATATTTGATAGGATTGAGTAAATGGAAGGTGGAGCAGAGTTATGGAGAGATACCAAGAGGCAAAATATTGAGAGCGAAAAGAGACAGAGCCAAGTGGAAGTCCATGAACGCCTACGTCCTGAAGGGACATGGCACATAAAGAAGAAGAATGGTATATTGTTAAACTGAATTTGAATATCAACTGTAGCTGAATCTCTTTGCACTTATTCATGTAGGAAAGGCATGAACCTACTTCTCCTTGTGATTTTATCCTGCAACAATGGGTGTTTCATGGCAAATAGTTTGAGTTGTTCTCTGGTCAATTTAACGTTTTATTAATTTTTTTTAACAAAGGCATAAATCCATTACTCCCTGCACTATTTCATCACTAAATATATTGACAAGCTGTCACTAGCAATGGCCAACAGCGAAGATAAGGATTGATTCATTTTTTTTTAAATCAACGTTAACTGAAAATCGAAAAACCCGAAGAGTGTTCCAAACGCAAGTCCGAGAAAAGACTGTTAGCATGGAACTTACGTTCAACTCTAGCCAAGTCTACACTAAATTAATGAGACCTTGTTAATAATCTAGTACTGTGCTTCAATTCATAAAGTCTAGCTACCATAACGAACAGTTTCTCAGAACAATTACCATGAAAGTATCTTTAGAAAAAGCACAGGGAAGCAACTTTACGGCAGAGGGAAAGTAATTGAAGCTGAGATGTCAGGTCAGGGCCAATAAAGTTGCTGATTCTTTAGAATTTATTAAGGAGCTCTATATAAAAAGCAGGAGCACTAGACCATATGTGGCAGCAATATTCAAAGCATGGACGAATAAAAGTATTTAAAGGAAAGACAGAGAAGATACGTTACGGTGGTGGGAATGTGACTAGAACTGAGATACCAGGACATGACTAATAACATTGCAGGTTCTTCTTTAGATTTGATCAAGAATCTCTAAATATATAGCAGAAGCACAAGGCCACTTGAACGAATGGTTGATCTATAAATGTGTAAAATATATTCTGGAGAGAATAATGGATTCAGTATAATTTTCCCCTTCATGTCAACCGAAAAAATTGAGTCAGAAGTCATTTCTATTTTGGAGTCCTGGGTATGACGGTAAACTGCATTCAGCAGCAAGGCTTCTAATTGGAAGGTTGTGAGAAGCAAGGAACACATTTTTAATTGCTATTGTTCACAGGTCCACCCTGACCCGTAGTGTTAGCACCTGTTAGGGTCCCAGCTATGGACAAATAGTTAACCCTCAAACTGGGGTCAAAATTTTATGAAAGTATAAAAATAGACTTTTATGGAAAAATAGACATTTTTGAAGTTAAAATATTACCAACAATACATTTTAGAAGAAAAAATATAAGCAACAATACATTTTTGAAAAAAAAATAATACCAACAATACATATTTGAAGGAAAAAAGTTATTGAGTTTTCTAAAATTAAAAAAATTAAAAAAGAATTTTCATAAAAAATTGACTAAATCAACCTTCTCACTATAACCAAACATTAAAAAATGAATACCTTAAAATTCTACATTTTTGGCATTAATGAACCCAGAGAGGTTGATATGCCGTTAAACAAAACTCAAACTCAAAACACAATCTATTTTGGTAAGCCAATATCCATATACCAACTGCAAGTTGGAGAATTTAAAATAAACCAAGTAAAAAATTAAAATACTTGGGAAGTGTTTTCACAAAGGATGGAAAATGCGACATGGAGATCCAAAGACGCATTGTCATGGCCAAAGACGCATTTCAGAAGCTAACCAGAGTACTGAAAGACAAGAAAATCTCATTAGAAACAAATAAAATAGTGCTGGAATGCTACGTGATATCTTTCCTTCTGTATGGAAGTGAATATTGGACGATCTCATCAAAGATGAAGGAGAGGCTTGAGGCAGCAGAAATGTGGTTTTACTGAAGGATACTGAGGATACCATGGACAGAGCACGTGTGCAACGATGAGGCATTGGGTGCAAACGAGAAGAAAACTGATAATATATATCAGGGAGAGACAAATGAGGTTCCTGGGACACGTAATGAAGAAGAAGGGCCTGGAGAACTTGATACTCACAGGTCGGAGAAATGGAAGAAGAGACTGGGGAAAGCAGCGCGTCTGAACAAATGGTTGACGGAGCGTGGCTTGGAAGGGATATCAAGATAAAAATTACTGCGAGCGACAAGAGACAGAGCCAAGTGGAAATCCATGATCGCCTACGTCCTGAAGGGACACGGCACGGGAAGAAGAAGAATCATTCTAACCACTAATCATAAAGGACAGTTAATAAATTTAGAATACATTAACATAGCGACGATGTTCAACGCAAAACATTGTAAACTGAGAGAAAGAGAAATCTCTACAAACGAACCCAGCGTTTCAACAGTCCGCCGTCGGGCTCTCAATAGTCAAGCTCTCTGTCTTCTGACAGGGTACGAGTCAGTTTGGGTTCTATTCGTGATACACGCTTGGGCGATCATGCCTCGAAAGAGACATGACTGACTGGGCAGAATATTATCCCGCAGTAGGTTGCCATTGCTTTCTGCGGTAGACTGGTTGCCGACCAAGGCTATAGAACCCAATCTGTCCTGTTATTTAACCCATAACTGGAAGGAATATACGGATTAATACCTTTCCTAAGGGTATTTGCGCGTAAGTGAATGCAATGAATTCGGTTGGAATTCGAACTCGGCTCCCCGATTTCTCGTTCCGAGCCGATATCCAATGCACCACAACGCACATCCATTAACGGACAAGACTCGGCTGAGAAAAATAAACAATGCAAAGTTTCTGCTTCAGCGTTTGCTTGGATAGGCAAATTTTAACCCTTGGCTCGAGTGTACAATGTCGGGTTCTCCACGTTAGACACGACCTTGTGTCACAAACCCGTCTCAATGATGAGTCAGTCAGTTAAGTGCCATACGTGATACACGCTTGGCGGATCATGTCTCTCTCAAGACATGACTGACTGGGCAGAAGATTTTTCCGCAGTAGTTTGCCATTATTTTCTGCGGTAGACTGGTTACCGACAAGGGCTAAAGAACCCAATCTGTCCTGTTATTTAACCCATAACTGGAGAAAAGAGGCGGATTAATACCTTTCCTAAGGGTATTTGCGCGTAAGTGAATGCAACGAATTCAACTGAAATTTGAACTAGGTTCCCCGATTTCTCTTTCCGAACCTATATCTATTGCACCACAACGCACATCCAATGAGGAGACCTTGGTTAAATATCTTTATTGAAGAAATTAAATATTGTGCGTGTGTTGGGAACATCGCGGTATTATTTACTTAGAGTTCTTAATGCAAAATGACAAACGAAATGCACATTTTTATGCCCAGTAGCTGGAACGTGTCCGCAAATGTTTTGTCGAAAAACCGATCCTAAACAGAGATCAAGACACAGAATGTGAACCAAGTAGTAATAAAGTTGATAAGAATCTTAATTATTTATGATTCAACTTAATATTTGAATAAGAAAATATCTCTATTTTTTATCACTCATGTTATTGATTGAATGAAAGCAAACCATTTATAGATTATTTTAAGGTGTTCAGTATAAATTTTGATACGTTGTCTCTGTTTTTTTGTAGTCTGTTTAAATTGTGGTGCAGTGGATATCGACAAATCGAGGAGCCGAGTTCGAATTCTAGTTGAACTCCTTGAATTCACTTACGCACAAATACTATTGAGAAAGGTATTAATCCGTCTCTTCTCTCCATTTATGGTTTAAATAATAAGACAGATTGGGTTCTATAGCCTTTGTTGGCAACCAGTCTACCGCAGAAAGCAATGGCAACCTACTGCGGAATAATCTTCTGCCCAGTCAGTCATGTCTTGAAAGTGACATGATCGCCCAAAGCATGTATCACGTATGACCCTTAACATACTGATCGTCCTCCAGGTCCCCAACGCTGCATCACAGAAAGAGTAAACTACGCAAAATTTTCTCAGTTATTTTCCCTCGCATTATTTGGAAGTGAGGGTCTCAAAGTTAGTGTCGTCACCCCAACAAGTCACGTGTCTTCCCTCTGACTTTTCTACGAATATTTTCACGGCAGCTGCTCTGATGATCTTTTTTTTTCTTCTGTTGTCCCGGCTACTTGAATTTAATTGTGCTACTTGATTGGCAATTAGGTCTCATCGTTTTAC
Source organism: Ascarosepion bandense (assembly GCA_037127315.1). NCBI lineage: Eukaryota > Metazoa > Mollusca > Cephalopoda > Sepiida > Sepiidae > Ascarosepion > Ascarosepion bandense. The sequence continues at coordinate 1,615,955 of JBBBDQ010001075.1, read as the reverse complement.
AGCAACCAACACTTCTACTATGATAGTTTCTTTTCCCACACTTCTGATTTCTGGCTTCCATGGTAACTACAATCTTTCAAAAATTTAAATACAACGTCAATCTTTGTTCCTTTTTTTCCCCTTTTCTTATTCCTCCCAATTTTCTGTTTTCTTGATCACTTTCTCTGTAAACCCCAACATTCTAGTGGCATTGTTGCTTTGATTGGGGTGAGTCGATAAAGAAAAATACCATGGGAAGGCGAAACTGTTTGGAATACCTCACTTGGGAGACACCGTTGGGTAAGTGACTGAAGCTGAGATGTCAGGGTAGGGCCAATAATTTTGCTGATTCTTCTTTGATCGACCAAGCGGTTGGAGCAAAACTCTGTAGAAAAAAACTTTTTGGAAAACTTTGCTGGTTTTCAGTCAGTCAATTTATTGCCATACGTGATACACGCTTCAGTGATCAAGTCCCTTTTGAGACATGATTGACTAGGCAGATGATTTTCCCGCAGTAGTTTGCCATTACTTTCTGCGGTAGGACGGTTGCCAAACAAAGTTATAGAACCCAATCTGTCTTGCTATTCAACCCATAGTTGGAGGGAGAATGGATTAATACTTTTCCGAAGGGCATTTGTGCGTAAGTGAATGAAATGAATTCGACTTGAATTCGAACCCGGTTCTCAGACTTCTCATTCCGTGCCAATATCCATTAATCAACAAGGGTAGTTGTCCTTGTACGCAATCACAAATTCTCAAGCTATTTAGTCTTCGTTGGCAGTTTATCTAGAAATAGATTCTGAATAAAAAAAAACATCCACCGGTAGCCTGGCCACTTGCGAGTGTGTATCAACCTGAAAAACACAATGGCTGAAATTTCTGAGTGAAAAAAGACATGCTGTTTGAGTCCACAATCTGCCACAGCCGGAAATAACGTATAAAAAACGTGAAATTGCAAATAATTTTAATTATGTGAATTTGTAAACCTCTTTCTCATTTAGATGCCCGAAAAGGGGCGCCAAGTGACAAGGGTGCTGAACTTAATAGAGAAGTGGGGGGAGGCAGTGACAATTATGTATGCCCAACCCCGCCAACTATTAACGGATAAAGTTGTCTTTCTTTTTCTCTGGGGGAGTTAAAATAAAACTTCACAGACAGACTCCGTTTGATCTGTGTTGTTTAAAACAAAACTTCAATGAAATAAGTTGCATAAATTAAAATTAACATATAAATTGTTTCAACTTTGACATTAAAGCAAATATGTTTCGTTTTTAATGAATGCAAAACAGTTATTTCGTGGCTCTTTCATATTAATTTGAAAAATACATCATCTCCGAAAAGATGGCATTTCACCCACCCGATTCCAAAACATGTGCTTACGGCCGTATCACGTTGAAACATCGTTTCCCATCCGATTACTGAAGTTAAGCAACGTCGAACCTCGTCAGTACCTAGACGATTGCCCGTTCGGGGATACAAGGTGATGGAATGCTGGTGATGTAATAGGTAACGACTCCACGAGATATCGGAGATCGGATTTTGGTCGGGTTCGTTATATTCACCTCTTCTCTTTCCAGCTATGGGTTAAAGAATAGACTTGTATCATGAAATTATTATTGTATAAAAAAATAAATATATAAATAAGATAAAATAAAAAATTCTTACGATCCAAACAATATATTTCTGTTTTAAATAACGTTTAAAAGTAACCCGCAGAATAACAAAAAAAAAAACAAAAAAAAATTCTATTAAAAAATAACAAACTTCAAGAAATATCAGTATATCAAAGCTTCCATTAATCACGACTGATCTGGTTCAATTCAGTGTGAAAAGGTAATTTTTCTTCTTTCGTGTAGAATTTAAAAAGAAATCTAAAACATTTTGATACTACATTCGGTAACTCCGGGTTATCTCCCCTCCAGTTTTATCTTATTAATCGTAGGTGTTTAAATGCAGGGTCAATAGACAACTCCTATCACACTAACTCCCAACTATTCTCACAACACTCTCATCTACCCAACCCTCATTCTCGGTATCCTTACCCGCCTATCACCCACCCTCTGTCATTTCCTATACTTAATCAGCCTTTCTCCACTCTACGTAGCCCCCTGCACAGTAGTGGCAGTGACATGCCTTGCTCGGGGTGAAACGCTTATAAAAAAAAAATAAAAAAAATACAACACGTAACAAGTGTCCATTTAGCAAAAACAGTCAGTTTCGAGGACAAAACAGAGCGATATCGGAAAGAATTCGAAGAAAAGGGATCAGCACCTTGCAGCCTCTGCCGCCACATAAACTCACAGAGGTACGAGTCCAGCATTGTTCGGCGAGGGCCATTCTGTCGCTTATTCCTGAACTTGGCGGCCCTCCACATTTGTTCGATATGTTGCGTGTGGGCACCAGTTTGTGAATTAATAAAATTCAAGATGTGATACACTGTGAGATGGGCAAAAGCATTCCTCACTTGATTGTATCCCCTCCACTCGTCTGTGATTCTTGTGGAGCCAGGCCGAACCAACTGCTTGATTATAGGCGTCAGTGTTGCTGCACTCCGGTCTGGCATTGCTTACAAGAAAAATTCTTTAGTCTCACGACACATTCCACTAAATACCCAAATTGTGTGGTGTTCATCTTTTATTGTTTTATATTTAATCTAGAGAAAATGATTTAAGTTTTTGGTACTTCAAATTTTTTGTACAAAATTGTCAGAGAGATAACCCGGATGTAGCCATCGTTTTAAAAAATATATATAAACTTTGCCAAAAAAAACGAAGGTAGTTAAAAAAAAAAGCGATGTCATGGGAAAAACCGTCCTTTTGATACTAGATCTTTTTGTAGGCACATCTCGCCATGTTCGCTGTCTATAATATTTAAAATTTGTTTCGTGGGATAGGAGAACTTATTTATCAATCAACTAATGTGCGTTGTGGTGCAGTGGATATCGACTCGGAACGACAAATAGGGGTACCGTGTTCGAATTCCACTTGAATTTCTTGTATTCATTTGCGCACAAATACCCTTGGGAAGGCATTAATCCGTCTCTTCCTTCCAGTTATGGGTTAAATAACAGGACAGATTGGGTTCTATAGCCTTGCCTGGCAACCAGTCTATTACAGAAAGCAATGGCAACCTACTGCGGGATAATCTTCTGCCCAGTCAGTCATGTCTCGAAAGAGACATGATCGCCCAAGCGTGTTTCACGTATGGCACTTAACTGACTGACTGAATATAATAATTGAAATAATGATTAAGGCTTCTGCTGGTCATAAAGTGGGGGATCGATTTTCTATTGTTATGAAGTAATAAACTGATCCCCCACTAATTACTACTTAATAATATTATACATCTCTTTTTTCTCTAGCCATGAATCAAATAACAGGACAGATTGGGTTCTATAGCCTTGGTCGGCAACCAGTCTACCGCAGAAAGCAATGGCAACCTACTGCGGGATAATCTTCTGCCCAGTCAGTCATGTATCTTTCGAGACATGATCGCCCAAAGTGTGTATCACGCATGGCACTTAACTGGCTGAGTGTCATTTTGACGGGAAATAAATTTCATTTTACTAACTACTTTCGTTTTTCTCTAAAACTACTTTTGTCAGGACGGAACCTCATCGCTTGCAACCTAAAATTTAACGCTTTATCTCTACGTTTGCAAATATCAAATGTATAGAGCGGTTTTAAAACTTGAAAACTTAAACAACGATCAAAAACTACAATCGGATTATCCCCCGATGATGGGTACTGAGGATGGTCGATTGAAGAATTACTGTATAGCCTCTGTAAATAAACTAAGTCTAAAAAGCTGTTTGAAAACTTGTTATCTCGAAATTATCTTTTAAATATTTATCTTTCGTGCGCCGTGTGTTTGCCTTTGTATTTAACACAAGCATTCTTTTAGCGTTGTTCTTGAAGAAAATAAGTATGAAAACAGCAGTTCCGATTATTCTATCAAAACACGCTATTTATTTCGCGAGTTAATCTGCTATCGCAAAATAAATAGAGAGAGATATAATGAAATTGAAAACCATCAGGATGGAAAGCAAGTAAAAAAAAGGTAAGTATATAAAACGAGATAGAGAAAACGAAAGGACAAGACAAAAAAAAATGGAGGAAAGTAAAGATAAGTTAAGCGAAGGAAAAAAAAAAGAGGATAAAAAAAGAAGAAAATAGAAAATGAGAATTAAATTGTGACAGACGAAAGAAAGAATTAAAAAAAAATGTAGAAAATAATGAATAACTGAAAGAGGAACAGAAAGAAAGAAAGAAAATACATAATAACCCCAAAGGGATGCTGAGAAAAGAAAAAGAAGTTTGTACGCATGCGTGTGTGTTAGTCGGTATCTGGAATGCGAACGAACGTGAGTTTGTGACTGTTAATGTGGGTGTATTCTAGACGATCAGCTGATGATGTCTGGAGAGAGACAGAGAAAAGAGAGAGAGAGTCAGTCTGCAAAACACCTATCATGTTTTCGTGCCTAAAAAGAATAATATAAGAGGCATTTTCTACTTCAGTTCATCCAGCGTCCAATGTGCAAAGTTATTTTAATTTCCTCCAGAACATTACCCAATGAGATGGAGGGAAAATCTCAAACGTTTTACGTAGCAGAAAATAAGCTTTTCTTTTTGGGGCACTGATTCTTGAGGCAGTATTTTTTTTTTTTTTTTTTTTAAACCAGTCTTCAATGACGATAGAAGCTGTTTTCCTTTGAGTTCCAAATAGACGGGCGGAGAGGAAATTTTATTCATTTACTTTTTTCGTTTTTTTTTAATCATATCACCCCGAGTAAGGTGGTAACGCCACTGATGTGCCGGGGGCTACGTAAGAGTGAAAAGATTGGAAAAGAGAAAGCTGGAAACCACATCCTAAACAGGGAACAAGGGATGAGCCTCTACACCTGTTCAATAGACGTGGGTGGAGTGTGAACCGGGCGATAGTTCAGTCTATCTACTCCAATTGAAAAAAAAAAGAAGAAAAGTGAAAAGACTGGAAAAGAGAAAGCCGGAAACTACATCCTAAACAGGGAACAAGGGATGAGCATCTACACCTGTTCAATAGACGTGGGTGGAGTGTGAACCGGGCGATAGTTTAGTCTATCTACTCCAATTGAAAAAAAAAAAAAGAAAAGTGAAAAGACTGGAAAAGAGAAAGCCGGAAACCACATCCTAAACAGGGAACAAGGGATGAGCATCTACACCTGTTCAATAGACATGGGTGGAGTTATTTTTGTAACAAATTCAGACCAAGCAAGACGATAATGACACTGAAACGGTTGATGCTACTGGCAGTGAAAGAGAAGGAAAAAGACCTTCGAAGGAGCCGGAAACCCAATCCTAAAAGAACATATTCCTGTTAAAAAAATCCGGGGAGGAGTGTGAACCGAACAACAAGCGCAACTAGCTACTCCTATTTAAAAAAAATTAGGCGTTTGACAAAATACGCCACAAAGAATTGATGGAAATGCTCGGCAGCCTCGACATATTTGGGAAAGACAAAAGAGTAATCAAGAATCTCTACTGGCAGCAAACTGCCTGCATACAGACAGGAAACGATTTCAGCAGATATACAAAGATAAAAAGAGACGTAAGGCAAGGATGTGTCTTTTCACCGGATCTATTCAGCTTGTACAGCGAGACTATTCTGAGTACCCTAAAAGTTATGCCAGAATTCGTCACCGGAGGCCGCAATTTAAACAACATAAGGGACGAGGATGATAGAGTGCTGATAGCAGACACGGAAAGGAGACAACAAGACCTCCTACAGAAGGTAGCTGAAGAGCGTGACAAGAAAGGACTATAAATAAATTGCAAGAAAACCGAATGCATTGTCATCAGTAAAAATGACAGCCCAATATGCCAAATACAAGTCGGGGGATACTAAAATCATGCAGCTAAAAAATTTAAATACTTGGGCAGTCTTCTAACAGAAGAAGGAAAGTGCGACACAGAGATCCGAAGGTGAATTGGCATGGCGAATGAAGTATTCCAAAAATTGAGTAAAAGATTAAGAAACATGACAATTTCACTAGAAACAAAGAAGAGAGTACTGGATTGCTATGTGATGTTTGTTCTTCAATATGGCAGTGAATGCTGGACAATATCATCGAAGATGAAGGAAAAAGTTGAAGCAATTGAAAAGTGGTTCTACAGAAGGATGCTGCGAATATCATGGATCGAACATGTGAGTATTGATAGGTCTTGGAAAGGATGGAAACGAAAAGGAAATTAATACTGAGCATCAGGAAGAGACAGCTGAAATTCCTGGGACATGCAATGAGGAAGGAGGGCTCGGAGAATCTGATACTAACAGATAGAAGGAAAAAGAGGCAGGGAAAGCAGCGGATAACATATTTGAAGGATCTAATCAGGTGGGGGATGGAACGAGGGTTGCGTGGTGTAACAGAAGAAAGCGTGCTAAGAGCCACCAGGGATAGGGAGACGTGGAAAGCCATGATCGCCTACGTCTTGAAAGGACAGGGCACATAGAAGATATATGCCAACTGTTTATAAGAAATTATAATGTGGTTATAAAGTGGGGGATCAAATCTATATTATAATCAATATATAAACTGATCCCTCATTTTGTGGCCATACTAGTTTCTATACATTTATAGAAGAAGATGAAGAATAGATAAATTGTAAATATTTATTTTCTCAAGAAAATTCACCCTGGATATCTTTACTCTGTAGGGGCTTTAGTGATGCTTGTTAAATTGGACTTGTGCCAAACATGTCCGAAATCCCTACAGTTTAAATATCAGAAGGTTGAAGGTTGAAAGTTGAAATTTAAAAGGATATAATATTTCATGTGTACATTAAAGTAAAAATTTATTTACAGAATAAGGAAAGTGTGAGAAGGAAAATATAAATGAAATTTTGTTAACTGAACACTATAGTATATTTGCGAAAAGAAAAATGTTCATTGAGAAAATGCATGCAGTTTTGTAGTTAAAATTGTTCGTACAGAAATGTAGGTATTTAAAATGTCCGCATGAGTTTAGAGTTGTGTAGTAGCAGAATGTAAAGTTTTTGTTCCTTTCTGTTTTTTTGGTAGGTTGCGACAGGTTAAGAGAGAAAGAAGGCAAAACAAATGAAGGAGTTGTACTTATTTTGTTGTTGTTGTTGTTCTCTTTGGCGGCGTGTGTAAAAATAAAGAAAAGGACGTTAAAAGAAGAGGCCGAATGAAACCGTGGCGTGCCCTACGTCCGGGTTGCCGTGGAATGAAAAAGAAGAAAAGAAAATTGGCAGCAAAGGCGAGTCAGCTTGAAGTTTCTTCCTTGCATGGTGACGAGATGTTATCAGGTACTTCTTCCATCTGACTGTGGTTTTGACAGGTTAGCGTCGTGGTTTAAATAGTGAAGTTTCTTATTATGCCGGCTCCATCAAGCTTTTTTACATATATGTGTAAATACGTCATATATGAATTTGCTGTTTTTAATCCAATCAGGATTCAGAATTTTCTTTTTGCACTGACTTGTATATTTTTCTTAGTTGGGTTTTTCCAAAGTCGTTTGAATCTACTTTTGCGGAAGTGCAATTTTACTTTGGGTTTTTCCTAAATGCTTTTAGTCGTTTGAATCCGATTTTGCTGTTGTGCAATTTAGTTTGTGTTTTTTTTTTTAGTTGATTGATGGATGATATAGGATTTGCATCCTATAACTCCAACGACCTTTTTATTAAATATTCAGAAAATTTTCTCCGACTCCTGAGTTTCGAATGGGAATATTCTTGGACAAAGCATTTCATCTAAACATTAAATAAAAGTAGGTTTGGAACTAAGATATCTCAACCGATTTTTTCTCTCCCTCCTCCCCACAAAAAATAATCGCCCTTGCCCTTTGTTACGTGTTATAGGTTGTAATAAAAGAAAAAAAAGGAATTACCAAAACACAGAGCTAAATCACAAACAAATATTTAATTTACGATAAACATAAAATAAAATATATACAAAATTTACAATTTTTTGCATTCAAAACAGAAACATAGGGTTTACTACTGGCAAGTGTTAAGAGGGGTAAAGAGAAGGTAAGGAGTCAAGTATTTTTACCACGTTAGGGCCAGCGAAGAAGTCTAAGTTCTATACTGGAAATCCTCAAATTTACAAAGATTAACTTTTAGTTTGATCAATGAAAGAGTCAAAATCTCTATTTGCTGGATTTGTTCTATGAGGTTCTCTTTTAGGTTTTTGTTGGGCGGCAAATTTTCGTAGAGATTCTTTCGGCTGGATCTACAGATCCGCGAATCGGTGCCGGAGTTGATGATGTCAGTAACTACTTTTAACAACTAACTCCTCTTTTCCCAAAACCTATTTTTATAGGAACTAGCACCTAATTAGCATATTTCTCGAATCATCTCGAATTTTCAAGATCTTTCTCGAATATTCTGGAATGAACTAGAATCTTCCAAACGTTCTATTTCTAATTTTTTTATTTAACAATTACTTCATGAATAAAAACTTTTTTGTATTAACAACTAAGACTCAGTAGAATCCCTTACTATAAATTTTAATCTTTTGTGGACTTTATTAATATTTATATATGTATATATAAACTAGCAGTATAGCCCGGCGTTGCTCGAGTGTAATGAAAGCTTTAAAACTAATCCATGGTCCTGGAGCTCAGACTCTTTGGACGTTGGCACGAAAGACTAAAAAGCAATAGTTGTTTCCAGTCAAAGCAAAACCGTAGACTGAAAGAAAAATGAATGGATGTAAGTCAAATTTTGATTTCTTGGTATCGATATCAAATAAGTTTTTTTCGTCGTAAACTGAATTTTGAAGGCTAAATAAGTTCTCTGAGTAAATGGTATCATGGCTGAGACTAAGAACTACAATTATACCTACTTAGAGCCAAACACGAAGCAAAAACTTAAATAAAAGGGCTGAAAAACTGATTTTGATCAGACCCGATAGGATATCGGGGTATTGATTTCCAATATCGGAGTTAAATAAGTCATCCAAGGATAGAACTGCAACCTTCAAACTTCTGGATATCGTTTCTTATGTCTTTGTCTATGAGTGTATCAAATTTGATTAAAATCGGACCACTCCTTCTTTAACCCGATTTTTTCGATTATCGATATTTATCGGGGGTACCTCGACATAAAACTTAGCTAAGAACACTCGCAGACGCTTATAGTACAACTGTGTAAATTTTCAAGAAAATCGGTTCAGCCATTTTGGAGTCTATAGGTAACGGACACACGCACACACACACACACACACACACACACACACACACACACACACACACACACATGCAGAGACAAAGTTCCATTTATAAATAAGTTTACATTAGATTAGATACATCCTCGTAACTCTGTCTGTTAGAAAGTAAAATGTACATTGTGTCTATGGCACATCGTAAAGTACAATGACAGAATGTTTACTTTGCCTAGGCACCAGGGATTCGCTCCTCAGACAGCACCTACCCAGAAGAGGGTAATAGATTATTTTTCAATGTCTGTGCTTATTTCCGGCAGTTACTTCTTTTTAAATTATTTCCTTTTTGCTTACATTTACATTTTTATTTTCAGGTATTTATTTGTAGCAGCTGATAGGCAATTATGGCGCTGTAGACCCCTCACTTTTTACTGGAAGTAAACTAAACAGAAGATTTTACTTTCTGTTTTTCTTTTTTTTTTATTAATCATTTCACCCCAAGCAAAACAAAATGTCGGTAAGACGTAAAACGTTAAAGCTGTAGGGGCCTCGGTGATGCTTGTCAAATTGGCCTTATGCCAAACACGACACGATTTAAAATATCAGAAAGTTGAAGGTTGGATGTTGAAACGTGAAAGGATAAAATATTTCGTTTGTAAATTAAGGTAAAATGTCGGTAAGACTTAAAACGTTAAAGCTGTAGGGGCCTCGGTGATGCTTGTCAAATTGGCCTTATGCCAAACACGACACGATTTAAAATATCAGAAAGTTGAAGGTTGGATGTTGAAACGTGAAAGGATAAAATATTTCGTTTGTAAATTAAAGTAAAATGTCGGAAAGACGTAAAACGTTAAAGCTGTAGGAGCCTCGGTGATGCTTGTCAAATTGGCCTTATGCCAAACACGACACGATTTAAAATATCGGAAAGTTGAAGGTTGGATGTTGAAATGTGAAAAGATAAAATATTTCGTTTGTAAATTAAGGTAAAATTTTTATTAACAGAATAACAAAATTGTAAGAAGATAAATAAAATGTTCATAGAGAAAATGCATGTAGTTAATTAATTCGTATGAGTGAAATGTTCAAATAGAAAATGTGGTTAAATGTTCCCGAGAAATAATAGTAAAGGGTTAAGTGTCCAGAATTTAGAGTTGATTGTGGCCGAATGTATGAATGTAAAAGAATTAAAAAGGTTTCTAATAAAAGTCTGTGTTCTTTTTGCTTTTTATGGCCGGAAGAAAAAGTGAAGAGAAAAGTCAAGGTAATGAAAGAGATTGTATTTATCGAAGTCCGTTGAAGTATCTTGTTGTTTTATTTGAATGCGTGGAGTGAAAATGAAGAAAGGGAATTTGGAAGAGGTAGAAAGAACGTATGTCGGCAAGACGTGACCGAGTTAACTTGAAGTTTCTTCCTCACATTGTGACGAGATTCTATCAGATACCACTCCCGTTCTGACTGATTTTGACCGGTCAAGGAACGTTCTTAAGTAGTGAACCAATCAAGTAAATAAATGAAAATTAAATAACATAATTTTAAGAAGAAAAATATAGAGAAAATGCGTGTAGTTAATTAATTCGTATGAGTGAAATGTTCAAATAGAAAAAAATGCACGTGGTTAAATGTTCCCTAGAAATAATAGTAAAGGGTTAAGTGTCCAGAATTTAGAGTTGATTGTGGCCGAATGTATGAATGTAAAAGAATTAAAAAGGTTTCTAATAAAAGTCTGTGTTATTTGCCTTTTTATGGCCGGAGAAAAGTGAAAAAGAAAGTCAAGCAATAAAGGAGATTTTACGTATCGAAGTCTGTTGAAGTGTTTTGTCGTTGTTATCTTTGACGGTGTGTAGGTGAAGACGAAGAAAACTGGAAAGAGAGGATAAAGGAATATGTGACGCGACCTTTCGTGCGTGTCGGCTAATTATTATTTTTTAACTCACATTGCGACGAAGTCCTTCAGGTTCGCTACCATGAAAGACTGATTTGACCGGTCAAGTGATGTGGTTTAAGAAGTGGATTTTAGTCATGTGACTGGCTCCAACAGCATAACCATTTTCTCGGTGTGAAAAAAAAAATGACCATGTTCATAAATCAATTTTCTATTTCCTATCCAATTAGAATTTAGAATCTTAACTTTCACACTGACTTGTGAAATTTGCTTTGGTTTGGGTTTTTAGTCGTTTTGATCCGATTTTGCGGGTGTGCAATTTTACTTTGTGTGTTTTAGTTAACTGTTGGATGATATAAGATTTGTATCTTACAAAGCCACTAAAACAGGGTTACTGGAAAGAAAAAAAATAAGAAGACTTTAGTAAGGAGAAACAACAATACAAGAATTGAGTTCATTAAGACAATAAATAGCGATTCCCGATGCATATATATATATATATCCTTTTTTGAAAATTGTACATGGCCGAGAAACAAGAAATTGGAAGAGAGTTCCACGAGCGAGTGAAAAAAATGGTTTTGTCAATCGTCCGGTTCACACTCCTCCTTGTTTTTTTGTACAGGATGAGATGTTTATCCCTTGTTTCTTGTTTAGGTCTCGGTTTCCGTTGCCTTCTAAAATCTAATTCTCTTCCACTCTCAGTAAACCATTGCGTCTTAGTGACATTATCGCCTTGTTTTGGATGAGCTGATTTAAAAAAAAAAAGACACGGTTTCATCTAGCTAGTTCGATAGTAAAACCTAGTTGCTAGTCTAGTAGTAAACTTAAATTCATACAGTCGAGGCAACAAGGAGGTCACGCTTGGGTGACCATGTTTCTTTCGAGACATGACGGACTGGGCAGAAGATTATCCCACAGTAGGTTGCCATTACTTTCTGCGGTAGAATGGTTGCCAGACAAGGCTATAGAACCCAATCTGTCCTGTTATTTGACTCATAGCTAGAGGGGGAAAATATGTATTATATTATTAAGTAGTAATTAGTGGGGGATCAGTTTATTACTTCATAATAATATAAAACTGATCCCCCACTTCATGCCCAGTAGAAGTCTTAGTAATGTTTTCAACTATTATATTCAGTCAGTGAAGTGCCATACGTGATACACGCTTGGGTGACCATGTCTCGAAAAAGACATGACTGACTGGGCAGAAGATTATCCCACAGTAGGTTGCCATTACTTTCTGCGGTAGACTGATTGCCAAACAAGGCTCTAGAACCCAATCTGGCCTGTCATTTAACCCATAATAGGAGGGACAGAGAAGGATTAATACGTTTCCTTTCAAAATGGTATATGTGCATAAATTAATTCAACAGGAATTCGAACTCGGCTCCCTGATTTGTTGTTCCGAGTCGATATCCTCTGAAGCACAAAGCACAAGTATATTTAAATTCATACAAGAAGGAGTGCCTCTGAAAACAGGCATGTCAAATATGCAGCCCTTTAAAAGCACTCCTGTGGCCCTCACAAAAGATACTAATTTGGTCCTTTATCGCCTAAAATTACAATTTCTATCATTTAGAAATTACAGAAAAATAAATGTTTTTTTACATTTTTATTTATTTTAATAAAATACCAAATAAAAATATTATTTTCTGTATAAATTTATTTAAAATAATTTTAATATTATCGACAAACTTTGTTAATATTGTACTAAGATATTTTAAAAATTGTAACAAATATTCGATATTCTTCTTCTTCTTCTATGTGCCCTGTCCCTTCAGGACGTAGGCGATCATGGCTCTCCACGTCTCCCTATCCCTTGTGGCTCTTAGTATGTTTGCTCCTGTTGCTCCTGGCAACCCCCGTTCCGTCATCCACCTGATCAGGCCCTGCAAATATGTTATCCGTTGCCTTCCTCTGTCTCTCCTTCCTTCTATCTGTCCAGTCAGTATCAGGTTCTCCAGGCTCTCCTTCCTCATTGCATGTCCCAGGAACTTCAGTTGTCTCAGCATCAATTTCCTTTTTGTTGCCATTCTTTCTAACACCTCGTCGTTGCTTGTATGCTCAGTCCACGATACCCGTAGCATCCTTCTGTAGAACCACATTTCGGCCGCTTCCAGTTTTGTCCTCATTTTCGATGATATTGTCCAGCATTCACTGCCGTATTGAAGAACTGACATCACGTAGCAGTCTAGCACTCTTTTCTTCGTTTCTTAAAGACTAAGAAAATAGCGCAGAAACAAATTCTCTCCAGTAGCCATGTAGCCGGCCATCACACCACAATATATATATATATATATATATATATATATATATATATATATATATATATATATATGGCGGCTCATTTACAGTTGTAAACAAAACTTTGTTTCCAAATTTCAAGTTTTTGCTTTTAAAGGTGAAGTGTCATCCCAAATCTTTTTGGGCGTTATCAAAATTTCTTCATTTTTTTTTTTTTTTTGCTATTTACTCGAGCCACAAGATTAGCAACTAGGTCCACCCTTTTACTGTGAAACCAGTAAATTTTAAACGCAAATTCTACTCCAACAGATTCTTTTCTCGCACTTTCCGCCTGTGGAATTCTCTTCCATTTACTTGCTTTCCCGACAGCTATAATCTCCAAGAATTTAAATGTAAAGTCAATAGTCATCTCCTGACTTGCATCATCTCTCGCATGCTCCTTTCTCCGTCCACTCCACTCTCATCAGTATTCTCATCCTTCTCTTACCCACTTCCTGACACCCCTATAACTTGTCACTCTTTATCATAACTTTTCACTTAGTTATAAACCTAACTTGAAACCCCGCGTCTAGATGCATCTGGACGCCGTTTTTTAGTCATAAACCTAACTTGAAACTCCGCGTCTAGATGCATCTGGACGCCGTTTTTTAGTTATAAACCTAACTTGAAACCCTGCGTCTAGGTGCATCTGGACACGGGTTTTAGTTATGAATCTAACTTGAAACCCCGCGTCTAGATGCATCTGGACGCCGTTTTTTAGTTATAAACCTAACTTGAAACCCTGCGTCTAGATGCATATGGACGAGGGCTTTTAGTTATAAATTTAACTTGAAACCCCGCGTCTAGGTGCATCTGGACACGGGTTTTAGTTATGAATCTAACTTGAAACCCCGCGTCTAGATGCATCTGGACGCCGTTTTTTAGTTATAAACCTAACTTGAAACCCCGCGTCTAGATGCATATGGACGAGGGCTTTTAGTTATAAATTTAACTTAAAACTCCGCGTCTAGATACATCTGGACGCGGGCTTTTCGTTATAAATCTAAATTGAAATCCCGCTTCTAGATGATTCCGGACGCGGGATTGTAGTTATAAATTTAACTTGAAACCCTGCGTCCAGATGCATGTGGACGAGAGCTTTTAGTTATAACTCTAACTTGAAACCCCGCGTCCAGATGCATCGTTTCCACTGTATAATTCATAAGAAAAACTTGTGTTCAAAGATTTTAAAATTAGATCAAGTGCTTAGCTTTGGTCACAAAAACAGTGAACTTTATCAGTTCAGCCAGTCTTTGGAAGATTTGAATAATCAGTTCACTGATGTTCCATTCTACACAGAAACCCGCTGGTTGTCATGCAAAAAGTGCTGAAGAGATTCTAATTGATGAGACAAGAAATAATTGTTTTTGGAGATGAAAGACCGAAGAAGAAATAACAGATTAAAGTTGAGTCCAAGATCTCGCTTTGCTGCGGATATTACTGCACAATTAACAGATTTTAATTTGAAAATACAAGGTAAAATCAATCACTCAGTTGTATTTTGAAATCAAGTGATTCCTTACAAATCTAAGCTTTTTTCCCACCTGAATCTATTCTGCACATATACAAATCTACCATCCGCCCGTGTATTGAATATTGCTGCCATATCTGGTCGGGTGCCCCTGCTGCTCTCCTTGGGCTTCTTGACAAAATACAAAGGAGGATCTGTAACGTGGTTGATACTGACTTGGCAGACCGGCTGCAGCCGCTCTCACACCGGCGTGACGTGGCTTCCCTGTGCCTCTTCTACAAGTACTTTCATGGCTTCTGCTCCGATGAGCTTAGATCACTGGTGCCGCCTAAGCACGAATTTACACGAGATACTAGATTAGCAACTAGGTCCCACCCTTTTACAGTTAAACAAATAAGATGTAACCGTAAATTCTACTCCAACAGCTTCTTTTCTCGCGCTTCCCGCCTGTGGAACTCCCTTCCACAAGTCTGCTTTCCAGACAGTTACAATCTCCAGGTGTTTAAATGTAGGGTCAATAGACACCTATCACACTAACTCCCAACTATTCTCAGAACACTCTCATCTACCCAACCCTCATTCTCGGTATCCTTCCCCGCCTATCACCCACCCTCTGTCATTTCGTATATTTAATCAGCCTTTCTCCACTCTACGTAGCCCCCTGCACAGTAGTGGCAGTGACATGCCTTGCTCGGGGTGAAACGCTTATAAAAAAAAAATGTTGTCAAATGAAATTTAGTTAATTTTACTACGAGCAAAGAGTTAAAAACCAGTACCAATACCGGAATTCTACTTAGCTTTACTTAATCTTACAGTCACCTGGAATTGTTGTCAAAGAATCTCAGAAAACATTTAGTGATTTCTCATCTTTTGAGCATCAGTTTGCGTTATTCTCACGATCATTCTCCTTTGAAGTTACCAAGACAAAAGAAAGCCTGCAGATGGAACTATTAGAAATGCAGTCGGATTCTAAACGCGAAGTATCTTGAAGTAGGAATCACTGAGTTCCTTTCATATTTTGCTGAAAAGTTTAAAAACTTCATTATGGCAATGTCTGGTGCTACCTGTGTGCGCGAACAGTTATTTTCCTTCATGAAATCAACAAGAACAGAGAACAAGGCTTACTGATCAACATTTGTCATATTTGATCAATGTCGGAATTCCACAGACATTTTAGCCAGACATACCAAAAACTGTTGGCAAAAAGTGGTGTCAAGCATCAGGACAAAAACTAAAACTGATTGAATGGTGGCAAATTAATTTTCAGTTTTGAACTGTTGCAATTTTTGTACAATTTATTTGTTGGTATGTTCAAATTGCAAGTTTATGTTGTCTAAAATTTTATTTTTTATCAAACTACATTACTTTGTATTCATGTATTGTCGCCAATCTAGTACTGTGTTTAAATTCTTAAGCTCTCGGTATGATAGAGTAAAGCTTATCAGAGCAATTACCATGAAAGTATTTATAGAAAAGACATGAAAGCTACGTTAAGGACGTGGGGAAGTGACTGAGTCCAAGATGCGAGGTTAAGACTAATGATATTGCAGATTCTGTATTTGTTGTCTGAGCCTCTTGTGAATTATACTTTTTAGCTATCTCATCTTAATATATATATTTAAACTCGAGATTAAATAAGTATTACCCATGAAATTGAATATCTAAAGTTTTTTCTAGATTATATTACTCTGTAAAATATATAAAAATATATAAATTTAACATTGAGTTCTTTTGATTTCGTCTCTGTCGAAATTTACCTCACTTAAATACAAAATATTCTAGTATATATATATATATATATATATATATATATATATATATATATATATATACTACCGGCCATAATTAGTAGGCCAGTCCAGTTTTTTTTAAAAGATGTATTTCATACTGTTTATTTATTGCCAAGTGGATAATTCTAAATGAAAATAGAATTGTTCTTTTGTTATTATTACTTTGCAAAATTTTTCAAGACAAGGAAGCAAAGATGAACTCGTCCGAATCACCCTAAATTTTTTTCATTCTTTCATTGATGAAACTGCAATATAGGTAATTATTAAACATTTATAAATGCATTTGATGCACATTTTATTGTGAAGTATTAACAAAAGAACCATTCTATTTTCATTTACAATTATTCACTTGGCAATAAACACTAAAAAATATTAAGTAATACATTATATTTTTAAAAGACTGGGGTCACCTAATAATTATAGCCGGTAGTATATATATATATATATATATATATATATATATATATATATATTATACAATTTTATTTGTCGTTCTTGGTATCATTATACTAACATGGTTGGAATGACACCAAAAATAAAAGGTTTTGGATTAAATCTGATGTTAATTTATAAAGATTCCGGATTTTACAATTTCTTTTTATCTGGTCCTATCATAGAATGAATTTTATAGATGGCGATCACGTTTCTCAATAATTTCCTGTTCTTCGTAGGGCTTAATAAATTTTGTCTTTTTGTTATTTCTCTTAAACCCTTTTCCGCCATTTAATCAATCTCATTTTTTTCTTTTATGTGGTGTGTCTCTTGCAGTCATTAGTAATCATGGTTCTCCACATTTCCCTCCTTCGTAGCTCTTAATAAATTTTATCGCATTGCTATCTCTTCTAAACATTGATCTTCCAGCCATTTAATCAAGCTGACGAGCTATGTAGGTTATGCGTTGTTTTCCTCTGTCTCTTTCAGTATGGGCTGTGAGTGTCAAATTTTCTAAGCCTTCTTTCCTTCTCTTCCCTTATCATGTGTCCTAAAAATTGTAACTTTCTATACCTGATGTATGGAGCTATACGTGTCTTTTTGTTTCCATTTTTATAAAATTTGATAATTGCTCGCTTGTTCTTGTCCATTCTCTTATCATCTTATATATTAGACGGTTAGTCAAGTGCCATACGTGAATATATATATATATATATATATATATATATATATATATATATATATATATATATATATATATTATTATTATTATTATTATTATTATTATTATTATTAAAATACTTAAATCCAAAACAGAAAAGTAGGAAGGTAAATCCCAAGAATCTGATCCTAATTAATATTAAAAATTAAAATATTAAAAAAAGATACAGGAGGAGAGCTCAATGTAATTAAAAGTTTTTTTCCTTTCTATTCTTCTTTCCTTGTCTCTAGTTTTCTTACTTCCCTACTTCCCTTTCCTTTTTGTTTAACCCTATTTTCAATTTGGCACCACCCCTAACCCCTTTGTAAGCCAGAAAAATCCAAATTTTCCATTTCTTCACTTACAACTCTATCTAAAAATTAAAATCTAAAATTAGATATGAATTACTTCCGGACTTTTTGTAACGTAAATTTCTCAAATTTTAACCGTTTTTTGTTATTTTTAATTTTAATTTTAATTTTAATTTTTTTCTACCTTTTTTCTCTCTTTTTTTATTCTTATTTTTTATTTTTTTATTTCCATTTTGAAAGACGGACGTTGCTGAGGAGACGTAAATTCTTCTCTCTTAGGGATTTTATGTCGAAATGTTCATTCAACTTTTTTGAATTATGAAAATTTATTTTACCTTACTATATATATATATATATATATATATATATATATATATATATATATATATATATATCCAACTATTAGGCCATAAAGACTCTAGCCTATCTTTTAATGTTAAATCTGTCTGCAAAATTCTCGACACGTTCATTAATCAACTGTATCCCCTACCCATTCCCTTTTTCGAAATTCTAACGGACAATTTACAAAACTTATACTGACTGGCCAGACAGAAGGCGAAAAGAGACAGAGGAAGGCAGCGGATAACATATATGAGGGGCGTGATCTGGTGGATGACGGAACGGGGGTTGCGAGGTGTAACAGGAAAAAGCATACTAAGAGCCACCAGAGATAGGGAAACGTGGAAGACCATGATCGCCTACGTCCTGAAAGAACAGGGCACATAGAATAAGATTTCCCTTGTCCCTAACCCCATCTGCATGCCACACACAACTCGCCAAATATAAGAAAAAAGGCTTTCCATTCCTTTCCACATCACCTGATGAGACATTGTCATTTCAATGTCGGAACAAAATGTACACTTTGTGTACATGTTGTAAACTATAATATATATATATATATATATATATATATATATATATATATATGGCCGTATCTGACACCGGGCCCGGGCCCGGGCCGATCCGTGCAATCATAGGGAAAATCCGGGCAAGGAAAAATGTCTTCGTCAGAAATCAAACTAAACAATTCACGAAGAAAGAAAGAAAGAAAGAAAGAAAGAAAGAAAGAAAGAAAAACGAAGAAAACATTCGAATGAACGCAGTAAAAATCTGTTTGTTTATTTATTAATTTTGGGAGAAAAGACTGGTTATACTCAAAACGTCCGAACCAGATTTCCTGCTTTCGTTCACGTTCTATGCCTAATTTCCATTGGAATAGCCAAAAAAATCCGCAAAAATCATAGTTTCTGGAATCGGATGACACTGATGACGTCATCATATTGTCAACTAATAAATCCGGGCAATTTTCTTTGTGCCCAGTGTTTTTTAGCATCAGCTACGGCACACACACACACACACACACACACACACACATATATATATATATATATATATATATAAAGAGAGAGAGAAAAAAAAGAAGAAATTTGTAAAATGGTTGTCATAATAATTTTTAGGTGATATTACAAAAAGACAAATTTTAATAAAAACTACAAAGAGACGACGTATCAGAGAAAAAAAGGGTGAAAGATCCTAGGAAGACATTATTTGTTTTGCTTTAATTAAGTTGCTCAAGAGTGTATATGCACACACACACACACACATATATATAACATATTACATATATATATATATATATATATATATATATATGATATGTATATAGCATATGTATATAGTATATAGTTTCTGGAAACGGATGACACTGATGACGTCATCACATTGTCAACTAATAAATCAGGGCAATTTTCTCTGTGTTTCTCGGTGTTTTTTTAGCATCAACTACGGCCCTATATATATATATATATATATATATATATATATATATGATCTGCCTGTAAGCAGGCAGATCAAAACACCATTTACCAATTTTAGAAGTTTTATGCTTAAAATTATTTCAGCATGTACTGTGCAAGCAGAAGAAGAATTTCATAAGATTCATACATTTATTTGGAGATATGTGAGCTTTTTTTTTTTTTTTAATCTTTTCATGCTCCACTGGATCTTTTTCTTTATTTACGTATTTTAATCGTAATTTTTTTTTCTGATCTTTTATTTTACGTATTTACAATATTCGTAATTTTAATCGTGTTCCAGTACTGTCTCCATATTTCTTTCTTTCCTAATCAATCTGTTATAATCAAAGTTGCCAACGACTGGTCCCTGACGAAGCATTTGCCGAAAGGCAGCCTAGGCCCGGATATTTAATAAAATTGAAATTATGTTTGTTTAAAACCGTATTCCTTTCCTGTAGTATCCAGTCATTATTTCGATATATATATATATATATATATATATATATATATATATATATATATATATATATAGTAAAGTTTTGTAATTTGCTTGAAGCATTGTGTAAAATAGGTATATGGTTATGTCTTGAAGGCTGTCACAATGCATTGAAATATTAATGTTTAATAAATAGGTAATACCCAAAAACTTCTTTACCTTCCTTTATTTTACTCAACGCATTGTGACAGCCTTCAAGACATAACCATATATATATATATATATATATATATATATATATATATATATATTAGTCAGTCGGTTAAGTTAAGTGATACACGTTTGGGCGATCATGTCTCTTTCGATCAATGACTGACTAGTTAACGGGTTTTTCCCGTAGTAGGTTGCCATTTCTTTCTGCAGTAGACCGGTTGCCAACGAAGGCCATAGGACCCAATCTGTCCTGCTATTCAACCCATAGTTGGAGGGAGAATAGGTATATTAATACATTTCCCAAAGGTATTTGCACGTAATTAAATGCAACGAATTCAACTGGAATTCGAACTCGGCTCTCCAGTTTCTTATTCGGAGCCAATATCCATTGCACCACAACGCACAGTTCATCTTCAGACACCATCCGAATATGTTTAGTCTCCGTATCGGGGGGGGGGGGGGGGAAGACACACAAGAAAAACTACCCCGGACATACTTTTCTCAAGACAGCTAAGATTACTTACCGTGTGTCTGTGTGTGCGTGTGGAAAAGAACGAACAAGCAGAAAATACGACAGCACATGCTACTAGAATGTTGTCGCTGATCGGACAGTTTTCTATCGCGGGTATTAGACTGGAAATTCTTTTCTTTTTTTATTTCGCAAATTTGAGACAACAATAATAAAAAAAAAATATTCCCACTTGTTTAAATATATTCTATTCCCAGCCCGTAATTTCTCAACGTCTTAAAGCAGGAGCTGGCAACCCCCGGGTCACATCCGGCCCGCGAAGGATTTTTGTCCGGACGACCAACTTCACACCTGGACACTTATTCTTCTTCTATGTTCCCTGTCTTTTCAGGACGGAGGCGATCATGGCTTTCCACGTCTCGCTAGCATTGGTTGCTCTTAGCACGTCTTCTCCTGTTACACCATGCAACCCTCGTTCCATCATCCACTTGATTAGGTCCTTCAAATATATTATCTGCTTTTTCCTGTCTATTTTCCCCTCTATTTGGCCTGTTAGTATCAGGTTCTCCAAGCCCTCCTTCCTCAGTGCGTGTCCCAGGAACTTTAGCTGTCTCTTCCTGATGCTCAGTAATAATTTCCTTTTCGTTTCCATTCTTTCCAAAACCTCATCATTGCTCACATGCTCGATCTATAATATTCGCAGCATCCTTCTGTAGAACCACATTTCAGTTGCTTCAAGTTTTTCCTTTATCTTTGATGATATTGTCCAACATTCACTGCCATATTGAAAAACTGACATCACATAGCAATCCAGTACTCTCTTCTTTATTTCTAGCGAAATTGTCATGTTTCTTAATACTTTACTCAACTTCTGGAATGCTTCCTTCACCATGCCAATTTGCCTTCGGATCTCTATGTCGCACTTTCCGTCTTCTGTCAGAACGCTTTCCAGGTATTTAAATTTTTGTACCTGCTTGATTCAATTAATTCGTGCCGCAAAAAAGCATTATTTGGTGTTAAACTACTTACAATTATTCGAATTTTTCAATCAAAATTTAATTTCGAATCCCCTTTCTACAAGAAATATATTTTGCAAAGCGGAAAACGTAAAATCCTATAGAATAATATAAATATGACAGCATTATTTTTAAGTACATATGCTTGTGAACAATTCTTTTTCGAAAATAAAATCTAAAAGTCTTTTAAGAACAAAGTTTGGTAATGAGCACCTGGATTATGTTTTTTTTCTCTCATCGACAAATATTTTATCTGATATGAAGTTATCAAACAAGTGACTCATTAAATACCTTTCCATTTCTAAATACATTTTTTTTGTCGTAAGGAATTTGAATATTTTGTTGATTACTTTAGTTGCTATTCTTTTTATTCCTACAGTAAAATAAAGAACTTTGTTTAAATAGTATAACATTAGCTTCGTTGATTTTTGTTTTAAAAGTCCAGACCAAGGCGGCGTTCAGGACGAAGCGGTCTGATGTCTACACAATTTATTATAGCACATTAGAAATAACTGCCCTTCTCTAATATACTGCTCAGCTTTCTGGACTGCTCACTACAAATATATATATATATATATATATATATATATATATATATATATATATATATATATATATAATTATTGAGTTTTTGGTCATATTTAAATTAGACTATTACACAGTTGTATTAAAATTTTCAATAAAATTAGACTGTTTTGAATATTTTTCATTTTTAAACGAATTATTTCGTGACTCAGATTTCTACCTTTCGGTGTCTTTTTTTGTTGTTGTTGTTGTTGTTGTTGTTTGTTGTTGTTTGGGAGCCACATAATAGCTAACGTTTCTTCCTGGCACAGCCAACATATTTTACCACAGTTGTAAGGCTTGGCTGTTTTTATTATACCCCATATTATGTCGGGATCTTTTCGATATTTTAATTTCAATTTCCACACGTGGATAGGCAATTTTGTGCAATTTTTTAAGTTTTCTAGTTTAAATGTTGACCTGTGATTAAACCATCTGGTCTTAAATGTATCTTTGGTTGATCTCAAATATGTTTTGTTTTGACCATTTAAGTCATATACTTTTGCTTTACACCAAACCTGTTTGGGATCTACCAAAGACACTCTTTATTTTCATACAATCATGGATAGAAGCTTTCTAAGACCTTTAAGTAATTTCTAATTTTTAAACTTGTGCGTTCATAAAAGATCTCTCTCTCTCTCTCTCTCTCTCTCTCTCTCTCTTTCTGTGTGTGTGTGTGTGTTTGTTACGTGATCCTAGAAGCACTCTACCACTAATTACTTGAGAACAGGGTCGACTGTGTTTACTCCCTGGCGATCCGTGTTCGAACACAAGTGTAGGTAGCAACACATTATTCTTATATGACAATGACATAATAAAAAAAAGGTCTGTCTGACAAATCCTCTAATTTTTAACGCTGAAACAATATCTATGCACTTAGCTTTAGGCCATTTTATAGTTTCTTCAAATTTACTAACCGTACTTACATGACCTAGAAACAAAATTACTAACAAGATGTACTAATAATCCCTTAATAGTTAAATTATTAAAACAAATCAATCTCACTTGCATGAAACTTGTTTTCTGTTGGATACCCAGCCACATCCGCAGCAGAAGAAATGAAATAAAATAACTGACACGACAGTAAAGGAATCTCTAAAAATTAACTCTTCATATTTGAAAATCCCCTATACAAACTTAAAAGCAACCACAATCTCACACATCCTAAACAAATGATAAAAGTTATAGAACTACCATTCAAACAATAAATTTTACAAAGATCAAACCATTTCTATGAGAATGGCATCGTGGTCTCAGAATTTCTCAGAATGAATTCGTCCTATCAAGAATCCAAATAGGACACATATATATCACTCGCTCATTTCTCCTTAAAAATGTACAACCTCCTGAATGAACACTATGTTCGAAGGCATATACTTTAAAATATATTCTAACATACAGCAATCAGCTTGTCTGTATAAGTAAACGATTTTATGACACGTCTAGTCTAGAGAACCCTTTGAAGGAGATAAAACGATCCTCGCTTTCTTAAAGGATTTGGTTTGGTTTAAGTTTAACGACCCATCAACCATTTTGGTCATTTAAGGGTCAGTCTTTGAATATTGGGATCACATTTTTTTTTAATATGGTTCAATTGTCTTATCAAAAATAAATTGTTGGTAATATAAATTTTAATTGAAAAAAAAGTTTTGTGGGTAATATTTTTTTCATTGAAAAAAGTTTTGTGGGTAAATACCTGCATAGCATTTTGACCCTGGTTTGGGGGTTAACCCATAGCTGGGACCCTAGCAGGTGCTACCACTCAGGGTCAGGGTGGACCTGAGAACAACAGTAATTAAGAGGTGGTTCCATGCTCCTCACAAACTTCCAATCAAAGGCCTTGCTGCCGGATGCAGTTTATCGTCATACCCAGGACCTCTTAAAGGAAGTGAGTCTATACCACAATTATGTCACTAAGTAACTCCGTTTTAGAGAATATTGAAAACGGACACAATGGGAGATGGAAACGCAAATGGTAGCCAGACAACATTAAAGAGTGGACGGACCTGAAAATGTCGAAACTCCTGAGAGCTGTCACCAACAGATCATCCTGAAAGAGTTTTTTCTCCTGCCCTTAGGTTTTCCCGGTGTTTCAAACAGCCAGGGAACTGATGATGATGACGACGACAACGAGAGGAATAAATGGAAAGTGATGGAACCAACAATACAAAGGATTATTTACAACCCATATATATATATATATATATATATATATATATATATATATATATCAGCATGCGGTGTAGATATAGAAGTATCCAAAGGAGTATCCTGTACATACAGTGGTAGGATAACTCTCCAAGAGAGCTCTAAATATATATGTATATAAATATATAAAGAGCAGATATAGGAAAACATTTTGTAAATTTCATTCGTGTAAAATCTTCTGTACAATAAAGACAGAATCTGATGATGGTTCGCCTGAATAGACCCCATACTTCCGATTTACCATGAAATAACGTGTCTGCCTTAATTTTTCTTATATATATATGTGTGTGTGTGTGTAGAGAGACAGAGCGTGAAAATATTTTCGCCATTAAACAACAGACAGTACGAATTCTGCTGTACATACCTAAAACATGTGACACCCATTGAGGATCAAGCTCACTGGGTGTCAACCACATCACCCCTTACATCTGGCCAGATAATATTTAAGACTGCAACTCCCTTAATTATCATGCGTGGGTTGAAGCTGAGCCAGAGACCAAGAAAACTTCTTCTAACACCAAAGATGAACTGAAGGTAAGGATTATGGCTGCATTTATAAACTTAAACAAAGAGATCGTCCAGAAAAATAACAGGAGATTCCGATGTCTTCTGGAGATCATGTTTGAAGCGAACGACGATTTTATTAAATAAATTTACTCTTTAGTATTTCAAGATATTCCTGTGTAGTTTTGGTAAATATATCTGTGAAAATGGGATGTCAGTGTTATTTTAAATTTTGATTAATTTAGACGACAATTCATCCATCGCACGCACACACACACACACACACACACACACACACACACACATATAGCGATGTCAAAGATAATATTAAGCCAAAAATAATAACAGTCAATGAGATACTGAGGGAAAAGGCATTTCAGGCAAGCGGTTTTTGCTATGAAGTGCTCGATACCAGAGATAGACCATTAATAAGATTAATACAAATATGTTGTGTCATTTATACAAATTTTATATTTATGTTTCTTTTAGCAAAATTTTATGTTTATATTTCTATTGTTCCTACTAATGTTCTATCTTTGATATCAAGCACTTCATTGTAAAGTCTGCTTGCCTTAGATGTATTTTCTCTCAGTTCCTACCAACTGACAGCATTTCTGGCGACACAGTATCTTTGCTATCACTATTGCCTTATTTCTTGAAAACATTTTTAAACACTTCTTTGTGTAGATGCATCACATATCAATTATCAGCGCAGAATGCATTAAAAAATCTATCAACTTCCTTCAAAAACCCTTAAGAAAAATACTGGTCGAAAACACGAGAGTTGTGAGTAAATCAAATTACCGAAAACATAAGAGAGGCTCTGTACATCAAACATCTCTCCACCCGCCATAAACCACACCTTGTTTAACAATGGGAGCGGCATCCTAAAAATCTATTAAAAATAGAATCTGCCCATTCGAATTTTAGTCATAGCCAACACGCAATGAATCGGAAATAACGCTTATACTAGGATTTAAAACCACGCAAAATGATAAGTCACACAGTGAAAATATGAAAAGAAACTAACAACACCAACAATAATATTCGTCCGTGCATTGAATGCTGTTGCCATAACTGGTCGGGTGCTACTGCTATTCATCTTGAGGTTCTCGACAAAATTCAAAGAAGGATCTGCAATATAATCGATCCTGACTGAGCAGCCTACCTTCAGTCACTTTCACACCGACGTGATGTGACTTCTCTCCGTCTTTTCTACAGTTATTTTCATAGAAATACGCTATGACGATCATTTTCTCTGGTACCCCGATCACATGTATTTACTCGTGCTACTAGGTTGGCAGCTAGGTCCCACACTTTTACCGTCGAAATAGTTAAATACAACCGCTTCTTCTACTCTATCAGTTTATTTTCTCGCACTTCCCGTTTGTGGAACTCGCGCCCATTTGCTTGTTTCCCTGATAGCTAAAATCTTCAAAAGTTTAAATGCAACGTCAATTGCCACCTTTTATATACTTTATTCTCATTTATCTCTTATCTTTTCTTCGACATCACCTGTACCTTTTTAATTCTCTCACTGTAATCCCAAGCGCACTAGTAGCTTAACTAATGGTTAGTTCCTAACTTGAGTTGTGAATTCAGTACCAGGCTACAGCAGTGCGGAACAAGTAACTTGCAAGCTTAGAGGGAGATAACTGATGACTTCCAATCGAGGCTTAACGCAAGGATGATATACCCCAGTTATTGTTAGATTGAGATAACTCATGACAACCAGAAGACGCTGTACTGCGCAAGGAATGAAGATCATATACCCCAGTGATTGTAATAAAGGGTTCGGTTCGAAGTTCCTACAGCCTGAAAAAGGCCAGAGCGTACAACGGTCGAAACATCAGACAAATGGCAACAAAGATGAGGACAATAGTCCGAATAATGTAAATACTACCTCATCTCAGAAATATAGACAAATACAGGTTATAGGTTATTTCAACATTTTTATAGCTAATTTTTCAATAATAAAATTATGTTTCTGAAATGGGCCATTATTTTTTGTAACACCCTCATGCAAAAACTGTTCATGCCGTCCATTGTTCCAAATACTTTCGACCATTTCTTCAGTTTTAAAGGGAGTTTTTTTTTTAAATATCCATTTCACCCTAAGCAACAGAGAAAATCATTAGTGTCAAAAATTGCAATATGAGCTCTGGTAAAAAAGGGTTACTGGACATTAGTTTTACAAGTCTCAAAATTTCAGTTGTTCTCGTCCTTAAAGACAGATGGTCCAGTGTTTATAGACGTTGATTAGTTCCTGATTTGACTCTTAGAGTTGTGAATTCAAAACCAGACTACAGCAATGGTGAATAAGTAACTTGCAGGTTTAGAGGGCGATAACTCATGGCTTCCAATCGAGGAATTAATGCAAGGAACGAGGATTATATAGCCCAGTGATTGTAATAAAGGGTCCGGTTCAAAATTTATATCACGTGAAGAAGGCCAGGCCGAAACGTCGTACAAATGGCAACAAAGATGAGGACAACAGTCTGAATAATGTAAATACTGTGAACGTATAACCTTCATAAAATGTTAGTGGCTTCGATGCAACGAAATCTTTGCAAGTTGATTCCACGTCTGATTTGGAACTAAAGGTTTTACCATATAAAAATGTACTTAAGTGCTTACAAAATTATAATCAGGAGTATATGGAGGATGTGGTAAACTCTCGTATCCCGTGTCTGTGATTTTTTTGCCACGTCATTCTTGCAGCATATGACGGCGCGTTATCGTGAAGCAGAATTAGACTACCTCGATTTACCAATGCAGGTCTCATTTTTTGCAGGCGTATATGCATTTCAGCAAGTTGGTTGCAGTAAGGCTGTGATCGGCTTCCAGAAAGCTGTAGAGGATAACACCAATTGCTAGTGTTTATTAGAACGTGAAAATTATGCAAAATGTATGAAAACATATTTAAAAAATTCCATTTTGGAAAATTTTCACGTTCTAATGAACGCTAGCAATTTGTCCACCGTTATATTTGGAGCAGAAAATATTTACAGTAATATTTAGCAGCACAGTTTTGAGGTTATTTTTTGTTACCATAACTCACACCCCTGAAGATGGAGATTGAAAGAAAGAGATAGAAAGAAATTGAAAGTACTTGGGTACATTGAGAAATGAATGATAATAACATCTGTCAACGTTACAGCTCATTTCTGACATCTTTCAATTGTAATACGTGAAAGATTATCCGTGTGTATGAACGGATTTGATTAAAAATAAACAGACACAATGTTTGCAATTTATTTTATCTTATATATATATATATATATATATATATATATATATATATATAAGAAAAATTAAGGCAGACACGTTATTTCATGGTAAATCGGAAGTATAGGCCTATTTCAGGCGAACGTCTTTATTTTACAAAGGATTTTACACGAATGAGATTCATAAAGACCTAAAAAAACGAATAAAAATAACGGTCGCTTCCTTAAAAGAGAAAATCTAAAAAAAAATACATCAGTTCGGCGAACACACACACATATTCATACATAAGCATATATATACGCAACATATAATCAGAGGACAGGCGTAGCGGCGGATGTCAACTAAAGTTCAAAGATACATTCAATCTGACAGTTGGATTGGAGACCCGTAAATTTGAAACGTAAAGAAAGTGGGTTAGGTGAGAGAGAGAGAGAGAGAGAGAGAGAGAGAGCGTTAAAAAGAAAGGGTAAGTATCTTAAAGCGTAAACGAAAAGGGAAGAAGAAGAAGAAAGAAGAAAGGAATAAATTTAGAATAGAAAGAAAAGATGATAGGAGAAAATGAGAAAATAAAAATAAATAAATAATATAAATTAACGGTGAAATTAACGAATTAATATATATATATATACATACATGGAGCTCTCTTCCTGTATCATTTTTTAATATTAAAATAAAATTTTTAATATTAATTAGGATCGGGTTTTTGGAATTTACCTTCCCGCTTTTTCCGCTTGGATTAAAGTATCTGAATTAAAATATATATATATATATATATATATATATATATTAATTCATTTTTCAGCCGATTACTGAACCTTGGTTTCAACCTTTCGGTATTTGCAGGAGTTTTATATTAACTGATTTTCCATAAGAACTTTCAGAATGCATATCTGGAAGTTTAAAATAAGGAGGGAGATGGTCAAGAATTGTAAACATTTTCATCGAGGTTTGTAGGATCGTGAATTGGATTTTTTTAGGCGTTTGCCACCAGACATCACTTCCAACCTTTCATTTAGCCAACTTTCTCGTTCCGGAAATGGCTAACTTCACTTCTTGTCACAATCCGCGGGCATCAAAACGGTTGCAAGGTCTGGCCCTTTTTAATATTCTCCAAGTTATCTTTGACATTTATTTCTATTAATTTTCACACATGATCAGTTAGAAAATTCCCAGGTATTTAAATTTCTGTACCTGCTCGATTTTAGTATCCCCTACCTGTACTTTGCATTTTGAGCCTCTCTTTTTGCTGATGGCCATTTAATCAGTTTTCTTGTAGTTTATGTTTAGCCCTTTCTTCACGCTTTTCTTCGCTATCTTCAGTAGAAGGCGCTGGAGTTTCCTTTCATATATATATATATATATATATATATATATATATATATATATATACACGTTCTCATTTACATGGCTATGCAAAGTTTTATAGGTTTATTTCCAAAATTTTATTTTTAATAACTATCTACGTATCAACATATTTGCTACTGTATATGAAAAAAAATGAATGCAGATAAATGTACGTTCATATACATTTATTCACAATATATATATATATATATATATATATGTGTGTGTGTGTGTGTGTGTGTGTGTGTGTGTGTGTGTGTGTGTGTGTGTATGTATATTATACTATATATTATTATTATTATTATTTTCCATTTTTAAACGAGTTATTTCGCTACCCAGGTTTCTACCATGAGTGGTGACTTTAGGCGATATTTAATAATTAAAAATTATTAAAAATCTAATATAAAGCTATTAAAATTTGAATCCTGCCGAATGCCACAAATTTTAATAACAGCATTTTTCATAAATAATCAGGCCGGTAGAAATATATATATATATATATATATATATATATATATATATAAATGAAGTGTTTAATTAAAAACAGAATACAAGTAAGATACGAGTGTCTATTAAAAAATAATGTTCAAACAAATAATTTTAATATATATATATATATATATTAAAATAATTTTGAAACAAATAAATTATATATATATATATATATATATATATATATATATATATATATATATATATGAAAGGAACACACACACATATATCTGTGTGTGTGTCTGTGTGTGTGTGTGCGTGCGTGTGTTGGAGATATCTATATGTCTGTGTCAGTATGTCACGCTTAATAGGTTGTTGAGAATAATTTTTCTTGACTGTCTGATTGTTTTTCTGTAATCTAATCAGACAGTCAAACCGCAACAACCTTGTTTTGGAAAATTAGGGAATATTGCAAGTTTGTTTTTTTTTCTTGAAAAACCAAAATATTCCTTGTTGCTCTTTCTCTTTCTAAGTTGCATCAGAGTCAAGATGGTATTGCTATTAGTGAGCGTGTATACACATGATACTCATTTGAATCACAAGGTTTCTTACCTCAGCCTTAAAAAAAGAAAAAAAAATAATGCGTCGTTTCGTCATTCCCACGTCCGGGCGTGGTCGTAGAATGGGCTGCGCAGCTGTGTACTATGGTAAAGTTCTCCCCGCGTACCTGAGAGAGTTATACATTCACGCGTAGAGCGTCTTTGGTAATCAGATCTGGCGGTACCTATCCCTATGCAGGTAAAACCCTAGCCGACATCCTCTGACTTGAAGGATCGCTTTGGTCACTTAGTTGTTGATTCTCCTGAGTTCTTTACACAGAACCAAATGATGTAAAGTAAAAAATAACAACTAAATGTATATATTAAGCTTTCGCAATTACTTGTTAGGATGGTGATATTTTAAGCGTGGCTTAGAGGTGGCCGAAGGCCGAAAGAACAGGGTACTCTGTGAAGATCGACCACACTATTCAGTTGTACTTGATCAAGAGAGACAAGCTTGCTAATAATTACACCCTGTCGAAGTGTCCTATGGTGATTTTCTAAGCGTAATTTAGATGTGACACAAGGCCGAAAGTAAGGAGCTCTCATTGAAGAACGAACACTATTCAGTCGTAATTGATGCTGAGAGGCAGGCTTGTTAACCATTACACCGCGTTGTACCCTGCTCTAATTGTTTTGAAGGAAGCGAAACATTTATATTCCACTGAATCTTATTGACCCCCCCCCCCATATATATATATATGGAAATAAATTATCTAGAAATTGTCGGAATGTTTTGTATGTTGAAGCATTTTCGGTTATACTTTTAGGACATTACCAAGGAATATTTCACTTTTACTTGTAACTAAAGGTATGAATATTTTATATATAGAGAGTTATAGAAATGTTTATTTTCCAAACCCGGCCAACATATTTTGCCCGTGTTCATAGTTGATGTTATTGAGTGTTGGTTTTATCTTTTTTATTAATAATGCTTCTATTATTTTAGCCGTTTTTTTTTACGTGTGGATGAGGCTATTATGTTTGTATTATCAACGATTATGCGACGTTAACATAAGGATATCCCGCCATCAAAGATTATATTATCTTGTGTTTACATAAAGCCATAGTTCCCAACCCCGGAATAAA
The DNA here is from genome assembly GCA_037127315.1 of Ascarosepion bandense. Taxonomy (NCBI): domain Eukaryota; kingdom Metazoa; phylum Mollusca; class Cephalopoda; order Sepiida; family Sepiidae; genus Ascarosepion; species Ascarosepion bandense. The sequence continues at coordinate 1,584,047 of JBBBDQ010001075.1, read as the reverse complement.
TTACCTCTGTGGGGTAATGAGCCCATATTTTGGGGGAATGGATGTTTGGTTTGGGAAGGGCTAATCAGCTTATAATTTCACACTGTGTTCTTGGAAGGAAGACCAAGCAACGTAGCAGACTCAACGTGGCAAACGACGCCCGAATAGCCCTTTCAGTCACAAAGCCAAGAATAAATAAACTGGCACAGACAATACAAGCTCAACACTCACATTAAGAATCACGGCTAGGTTACGGTTACTATACCTCTGATTATTATAGATTGGTACTATTGTATTGAATAATTTCCATTACTTTTGTCTGCTTTTGATGTATGAAAATAAAATTATTTCTTTTCCTACATTACGGGTATTTGTACATTGGGGTAATGGATAATAGTGAAATTGTATTTTGGGGTAATCGCAGCAAAAAAAGTTGGGAACCTATGACAAAAAGCATTGATATGCAACGATAACAGTCACCGAATAGCAGACGCAATTCGGAAATTTGTAATGCAGTTCTAAGTCTTTATGTTAACGTCTCTGTAACCTCTCTGAAGATGGCTCATGTGGGTCGAAAGCTTAGAACCAGCATAACAAAAAAATGAATATGTTGAACAATTTTGTCTTTATTTTCACCTGAAATTAAAGCCAAAATACGATGTTTAGATCGGCTCATGAGAAAACATGATAGCCCACTCATTGACTGTTATATTTAACAGTATACATTTAGAAAATTATCTGCTGCCTCGATACACTATATATATATATATATATATATATATATATATATATATATAGAGTCGCCGACTGACTCCGTTTCGGTCAGGTTTCAATCCTGAGTAAAAAAGTAATCGGAGTCTAACCGTACTGATGAGCTGTGATACGGCGAAACAGATCTGTCTGCGGATGACAATATATATATATATATATATATATATATATATATATATATATATATATATATATAAAGTTAAAAAGTGACAGAAAAAAACTATATTTTCTTTTAGCCGACGCACGAGTTTCGTCCACTGACGGACTGTATCAGGCATAAAAACGAAATGAATTTATTTGAAAATAAAATATCTATAAGCAGAATGTTAATGGTTACTAAAAAAAAAAAACACTCATAATTATTCACTCAGTGAAAAATATTAAACATTTAAAAAACGTCATTTCTTACACTCGAAGAGAATTTTTTCACGCGAAGTCTATTGCTATGTTATAAGATATTGAAAGGATCTAAATTAACCGTTTTCTTTATATATATATATATAATTGTTGTATATATCGGCTTGGGAATGTATTGGTTCTGTTAGGAATGGTGAGATTGGAGAAAAACCGGAGCGTAAATCAGTATTTTGGTAATATTTGATAGTGACACTCTCAAGAATTTTTCTTTTGAGTAAATTATTTTCTCTTTTGATGAGTATGGCAATTTTAGGTCGAAAAAAATTTTTTTTTTAATCATATCACTCCAAGCAAGGCAGTAACGCCACTGAAGCACAGGGGGCTACGTAAGAGTGAAAAGTTTGGAAAAGAGAAAGCCGGAAATCACATCCTAAACAGGGAACAAGGGACGAGCCTCTTAACCTGTTCAATAAACGTGGGTGGAGTGTGAACCGGGCGATAGTTTAGTCTATCTACTCCAATTGAAAAAAAAATAAAAATAAAAAATAAGAAAAAGAAAAGTGAAAAGATTGGAAAAGAGAAAGCCGGAAACCACATCCTAAACAGGGAACAAGGGATGAGCCTCTACACCTGTTCAGTAGACGTGGGTGGAGTGTGAACCGGGCGATAGTTTAGTCTATCTACTCCAATTGAGGAAAAAAAAAAAGAATAAGAAGATTGGAAAAAAGTGAAAGCCGGAAACCACATCCTAAACAGGCAACAAGGGATGAGCCTCTACACCTGTTCAATAGATGTGGGTGGAGTGTGAGAAAATCGATAATATATATATATATATATATATATGTAAGGCAAGATGTTTGTGTGTGTGTCTGTTTATCTCTCTGTATGTCTGTATTTTTTCAGCCCTTTTATTTTAGTTTTTGCTTCGGGTTTGGCTCTAAGTAGGTATAATTGTAGTTCTTAGTCTCAACAATGATACCATTTACTCAGAGGACTTATTTAGCCTTCAAAATTCTGTTTACGACGAAAAAACTTATTTGATATCGATACCAGGAAATCAAAATTTGATTTACATCCATTCATTTTTCTTTCAGTCTACGGTTTCGCTTTAACTGGAAACAATTATTGCTTTTTAGTCTTTCGTGCCAGCGTCCAAATAGTCCGAGCTCCAGGATCATGGATTAGTTTTAAAGCTTTCATTACACCGGGATATACTGCTAGTGTCATATAAAGGTAAGGTTATAATCAGTTTAACAGAAAATCGAATCAAAAAGGAAACTTGGATACTAAAAACAATTGTGTAAATATCTTGGAAGTGTTTAAACAGATGACAGCAAACACCTCAGGGATATCTGAAGACATATTGTCGTCGTGAAAGACGCCTTCCAAAAGCTAAGCACAGTATTAAGAAACAGAAGAAAAAATCATTAGAAACAAAGGGAAGCGAAGAGTACTGAACTGTTATGTAATATTGCCCCTCAAATGAAGAAGTTACTTCAAACCAAAGAAAGATGATTCTACAGAAGGATACTCAGAATAAGATGGACTGAACACGTGAGCAACATGTTTTAGAGAAAATGGAATAAAAACAACTTATTCTTAACACAAGAAAGTGACTGTTGAAATTTCTAGGACATATAATGAGGAAAGAAGGCTTGGAAAATTTGACACTCACAAAACCATTTATATATATATATATATATATATATATATATATATAGTGATGATCCACGTATACTGTCTTAATATGTATAGGAAAGAATATTAATTAAAAGTTTTGAATTTAAAAATGTACTTTTTTGGGACAGTGTTTTTTTAATAATAATAATAATAATAATAATAATAATAATAAATAAATACTGTCCCAAAAAAGTACATTTTTAAATTCAAAACTTTTTATTAATATTCTTTCCTATATATATATATATATATATATATATATATATATATATATATATATATTAAAATCATATCGTCCGAAGCAAGGAAGTTTACTACCACTGGTGCGCAGGGGGTTATATAGGAGGAAAGTTATGAGAAAGAGTGACAGGTTATAGGGGGTGTCAGGAAGTGGGTAATAGAAGGATGAAAATACTGATGAGAGTGGAGTGGACGGAGAAAGAAGCATGAGAGAGAGAAGATGCAAGTCAGTGAGACAGGAGATGACTATTTACATTTAAATTCTTGGAGATTGTACCTATCGGGAAAGCAAGTAAACGGAAGCGAATTCCACAGACGGGAAATGCGAGAAAAGAAACTGTTGGAGTAGAATTTACGTTTACATTTTATTGGTTTCATCGTAAAAGGATGGGATCTAATTGCTAATCTTGTCGCTTGAGTAAATTTATTCATAGGGTGAACCAAAGAGCTAAGTTCATCTAAGCAGAAGCCGTGAAAGTATTTGTAGAAGAGACACAGGGAAGCCACATTGCGCCGGTGAGAAAGTGTCTGTATCCGAGCTGCCAAGTCGGAATCGATCACATTACAGATCCTCCGTTGGATTTTGTCAAGAACTCTTACGTGGACCCGACCAGATATGGCAGCAATATTTAATACAGTGGCGGATGGTAGATTTATATATGTGTAAGATGGTTTTAGATTGGAAGAAATTCCTGGCTCTTTACAGAGAACTGACCTTAGCAGCGGATTTAGCTATGGACTCTATATAGTTATTCTACTTGAGGTCTGTTGTGAGAGTTGATCCGAGGAGGCACAGTGTTTTGCTTTTATGGAGACTAGCCTGATCCATGCTAATAGGGGGGGATATTCATATTATCATTTATTAACCTACCATCTTGTTTTCCTTTTTCTATATGCCGTGTCTATTCCATAATCTACGAATGAATTGTTTTTTTAGTGTCATTCCTAAACCCTGTTTCGGCATCCATTGTTTTATCCTGTGCAAGCTAGCCGGACGTAGCTCTCCAGACTATTTTTGAATTCAGAATTTTCCTTTTTCTAGACTAGTTGACAACCAAGTCTATAGATCTCTGTCCTGCTATTTACGCCTACCTGGGGTGGAGGAGAAGAGATGACTTAATTCATTTCCCATACATACATGCTCCTCAAAACCTTCCGATCAGAAGCCTTGCTGCCGGGTGTACTTTATCGTCATACCCAGGACGATCAAATTGTTAAAAAAGCAGAGTGCTAATGTTAAATTTATTAAGAACTATAAAGGACATGAAATTGTGGAGAGCCATGTCCACCTACGTCTTGAAGAGATACGGCACACAAAAAAAATTTAAAAAAATAGAAAAATGTGACACTCACGTTAAATTTGGCCTAATGCCATATTTTGTTTAAATGAGTGTATCATCAAATAATTCTCGGAGTTTGTGAAATAACTGAAACCACAGCGAATCATTGGTGTCTTACTTTCGTCTTCTTTTATGTGCCATGTTCTTTCAGGACGTAGGCGATCATGGCTTTCCATGTTTCCCTATCCCTGGTGGCTCTCAGTACTCTTTCTCCTGTTGCACCATGCAACCATGGTTCTGTCATCCACCTCATCAGGTCCTTCAAATATGTTATCCGCTTCTTTCCCCTGTCTCTTTTTCCCTCTATCTGGCCTGTTAGTAAGAGGTTCTCCAAGCCCTCCTTCCTCATTGCATGTCCCAGGAATTTAGTTGTCTCTTCCTGATTTTCAGTATTAATTTCCTTTTCGTCTCCATCCTTTCCAAAACCTCGTCATTGCTCACGTGCTCGGTCCCCGATATCCGCAGCGTCCTTCTGGAGAACCACATTTCAGCTACTTCAAGTTTTTCCTTCATCTTCGAAGATATTTTTTTCATGAAAATCAGCTCCCTATTTGGACAACTTATTTTTTTTTACTAAATTTTGCAAGAAAGAAAACAATTAAAAAAAAAAACGACTAATAACTGTACCGTTTTAAAACCGAAATTTAATTCAAGAAATTCTTGTTAAAATGACTTAAATTCATTTGTTTATTATTATTTTTTTATCTATTTATTTAATTTTTAATGGTTTTATTTTATTTTAATTCTCAATAACGAGTCTGTCTACAGTGAATGCCAATGCCAGGTCAGCTAAAAGATGATTTCTCGATATCTATGTTTGCTTCTGGCTATAAAGCACAAAGATTAATTAAATTTTATTAACGAGAAACCAACATATGAAAAAAAAATGTCTGCACTGAAGCCTTCTTTTATTTTGCTGAACAAACAAAAATTGAAATGAACACAAAATAGTAGAAAACAAACTCTCAAAATGGTGCAGATTTTATCGATTCAAAGTGCCGGGTTTTCATTAAAGTGTAGTTGACCGATTTTGTCAATATTACGGTAGAAGTTGATATGATATCCATGATTTTAAAAAAATGTCTGCTGCTCCTGCTGTTCATACCGGGGTTCTTGATAAAATCCAAAGGAAGAACCGGAAGGTAATTGGTTTCGATTTGGCTGTTCGCCTTCAGCCACTTTCTCACCGACGGAATGTGGCTTGTTCCTTGGTGTCCCGCACTTATCAATTTACCCGTGCAACTAGGTCCCACCCTTTTACCGTCAAAATAGGCAAATGTAACCGCCAGTTCTATTTCAGCATTTTTTTCTTGGCGCTTCACTATGCTTGCTTTCCTGACAGCTACAATATCAAAAAGTTTAAATGCAACATCAATTTCCATCTTCTATCTTCGTGACTCCCACCTTTATCTTATCCGTTCTACAATGTCACTTATACTATTTTCTTTTCTCTCATCCGTCTCCTCTCGTTGTTTCCTCCTGCACAGGAGGAGGTTACAATAAGCCATTTCTTACCATAGTCCATCACAGATTGGAGGTCCTTTTCTATTGCCATATCTGGTCAGGTTCTCCTGCTGTTCATCTCGGTGTCCTTGACAAAATTTAAAGGAGGATCTGCAATGTAATTAGTTCCGATTTGGTTGTTCGCCTTCAGCCACTTTCTCACCGACGGCATATGGCTTCCCTCTGTCTTCTCTACAAGTATTTTCACGGCTTCCACCCTGAAAAGTTTTATTCCTTGGTGCCACGCTCTCATGAATTTACCCGTTCATCTAGACTGGCAAGTAGGTCCCACACTTTTACCGCAAAAATAGGCAAATATAACTGCTAATTTTAATCTATCGGTTTCTTTCCTCGCCTGTGCATCTCCCTTTCAAATTCTTGCTTCCCTGATATCTTCTTCTTCTTCTTCTTCTTTGTGCCCTGTCCTTTCAAGACGTAGGCGATCATGGCTTTCCACGTCTCCTTATCCCTGGTGGCTCTTAGTACACCTTCTCCTGTTACACCATGCAGCCCTCGTTCTGTCATCCACTAGCTCAAGCCCAAAAATCTAGAATATAAATGTGTAGAAACTGGTATGGCCACAAAATGAGGGATCAGTTTATATATTGATTATAATATAGATTTGATCCCCCACTTTATAACCACATTATAATTTCTTATAAACAGTTGGCATATATCTTCTTCTTCTATGTGCCCTGTCCTTTCAAGACGTAGGCGATCATGGCTTTCCACGTCTCCTTATCCCTGGTGGCTCTTAGCACGCTTTCTTCTGTTACACCATGCAACCCCCGTTTTGCCATCCACCTGTTCAGGGCCTTCAAATATATTATCCGCTGCTTTTTCCTGTCTCTTTTTCGCTCTATCAGACCTGTTAGTATCAGGTTCTCCAAGCCCTCCTTCCTCATTTCATGTCCCAGGAACTTCAGCTGTCTTTTTCTGATGCTCAGTATTAATGTCGTTTTCGTTTCCATCCATTCCGCAGCATCCTTCTGTAGAATCGCATTTCAGTTACTTCAAGCTTTTTCTTCATCTTTGATGATATTGTCCATCATTTACTGCTATATTGAAGAACTGACATCACATAGCAATCCAGTAGTCTCTTTTTTGTTTCTAGTGAAATTTTCCTGTCTCTTAATACTCTACCCAGCATCTGAAATGCGTCTTTCGCCATGCCAATTCGCCTTCGGATCTCTGTGTCGCACTTTTTCTTCTGTTAGAACACTTCCCAGGTATTTAAATTTTTGTACCTGTTTAATTTTAGTATCCTCCACCTGTATTTGTCAGTTTAGGCTGCCCTTTTTGCTGATGACCATGCATTCGGTTTTCTTGCAGTTTATTTGTTGTCCTTTTTTGTCATTCTCTTCAGCTATCTTCTGTAAGAGGTTTTGTAGTTTCTTTTCCGTGTCTACTATTATCACTGTATCATCTGTGTACCTTATGTTGTGGCCTCCGATTGCAAATCCTGGCATAACTTCTAGGCTCCTCAGAACAGTTTCACGCTGTACAAGTTGAATAGATCCGGTGAAAATCTCCAAAATTGTAAATGCAACTTCAGTTGCCATCTACTATCTCCTTGCTTCTTTCATTGTAAACACATGGGCACTAGTGATAATTCTGTCTTACTTGGATTGAAACGATTATATATAAAAAAAAACTATTTTAACCAGATCAGCAGAAGAGATGGGTGGATTGGTCATATCTATTTAGTAGATTATCAGTCTGTTAGTTAAGTGCCATACGTGATAAACACTTTGAGTGATCATGTCTCGAAAGAGACATGACTGACTAGGCAGAATATTATCCCGCAGTAGGTTGCCATTGCTTTCTCACTAATGCTTCATGGTGCACTGGATATCGGCTCGGAACGAGAAATTGATTTACCTGCAGCAATTTGCCATTAATCTATGTAGTAAACTGGTTGCCAACGAAAGCTATAGAACCCAATCTGTCCTGCTATTTAACCCATAGATGGAGAGAAAAAAGATGGATTAAAACATTTCTCAAGGGTATTTGTATGAAAATGAATGCAACGAATTCAACTAAATGTCGAAGTCGTTAAAACAGCTGCCATGTGCATAAACAAAACTTTGAGGTCGATTTTTTTACCATATTTTTTAGTGCAGTCTCAATAGATATTCTACTTGAGAAGATAATTGATTTGATAAATTTAAACCATAACAATGTGAGAATGGTAAGTCTACTAAATTTTAATTTGCATCATGAAATATTCTTAAAACTGTCATTCGAAATTAGAGATGTCTGTTTTTGTCTTGGAAATGTTTCTTTGATATTTCGCCTTGAGCTGAATTTTCCAAATCTGATAAAAAAAGACTTTGTTCTACTTTCATGTCATGTAGCAATTTTTTTTGTGTGTGCGTACAAAGTTTGTGTAAAATATGAAGGTCAAAGAAATAAATGAGTTAATATTTGCAAATATATACCAGTATATGTGATGTTTCATTGTTCGAAAAGGCTTCTTCAGACAATTATTTATCATACAATCTTTTCTCCAATTTATAATATACCATTGAAATAGCTAAATATAACCTTCTCTTCTATTCTAACAGTTTCTTTTCTCACATTTCCCATTTGTGGAACTTACATCCATTTGCTTGTTTTCCTGATAGTTACAATCTGCAAAAGTTTAAATGCAATGTCAATTGCCATGTTTTATGTTTCCCATCCATTTCTTATCTTTTCATCGACATCCCCTGTACTTTCTTTTATTAACTCAATGTAACCCCATGCGTACCATTGGCATTTCTGCCTTGCTTGGGGTGAAATGATTAAAAAATAATGCATTGAGCTTAATTTTCCAAATCTGATGAAAAAAAAATTTTGTTCTACTTTCATGTCTTTTAGCATTTTTTTTTTTTTTTTGCGATACAAAGTTTGTGCAAAATTTAATGAACAAAGAAATTAATTTGTTAATATTTGCAAATATATACCAGGAAAAAACGCATTATGCGATGCTTCATTCTTCAAAAAAACTTCTTCAGACAATAATTCATCATACAAGCTTTTCCCCATTTTATCATTTACCATAATTCCCCATGTATAATATGAATTTATTTCCTTAAAACAATAACCAAAATTAGGGGTGTGTATTGTTCACAGCAACAAATTTTTTAAAAATATGGCCGCTTCATGGATCGATTTCAGTTGCAAAAAGACTACTCACTTCAAAAATATGAGAATTTGACACTAACATTGCGATGTCAAATTTAAATCATATGTACCTAACAGTATCTACAAATATAAAACAGAATAAGAATTATAAAACTTATTAAGAATAGTATTAATCTATGTTTAAAACCACTTTTTTTGTGAAAAACTTAAGTCAGTGTGACGAACTATGGGCGCCGCCATGATGCTTCTGCATGATACATTCTGATTGGTCGAAACTACAAGGATAAAAAAGTTTATGGTGGAAATGAATAACGGTAAAACGTGTGTAGTAAAACTTTGCCTAATAAGGCCAAATGGTCAGGTGGAGTCCATGTAAGTCTGCACATTAGGAATAACATAGATGTTTCCGTTTCATTTCAGAATAGTGATAATCGGAAATTTTGATAAACATCTTCAATTACATCTTGAATATAAGAAGAAAACACTCATGAATGAAACTGGAAAGGTACAATTTATAGGGTTTGATTACCAAACAAGGGGTGCGTATTATGCGTGAGTAGAAGCAATTTCAACACACGTTTTGGGGTGTGTATTATCGCTGAAGGCGTATTACTCTTGGGAAAATACGGTAATCTAAACTTATTTATAAATGGAACTTTGTGTGTGTGTGTGTGTGTGTGTGTGTGTGTATCTATCTGCCTGTGTGTGTGTGTGTCCGTTACCTATAGACTCCGAAACGGCTGAACCGATTTTCTTGAAAATTTACACAGTTGTACTATAAGCGTCTGTGAGTGTCCTTAACTAGGTTTTGTCGAGGTACCCCTGATAAATATCGAAAATCGATAATCGAAAAATCGGGTTATAGAAGGAGTGGTCAGATTTAATTCAAATTTGATACACTCATAGACAAAGACATAAGAAACGATATTCAGAAGTTTCAAGGTTGCAGTTCTTACAATAGTGCAGAAAATCGATAATATATATATATATAAAAGGCAAGATACCGGGTCTGATCAAAATCAGTTTTTCAGCCCTTTTATTTTAGTTTTTGCATCGGGTTTGGCTCTAAGTAGATATAATTGTAGTTCTTAGTCTCAACCATGATACCATTTACTCAGAGGACTTATTTAGCCTTCACAATTCAGTTTACGACGAAAAAAACTTATTTGATATCGATACCAGGAAATCAAAATTTGACTTACATCCATTCATTTTTCTTTCAGTCTACGGTTTCGCTTTAACTGGAAACAACTATTGCTTTTTAGTCTTTCGTGCCAACGTCCAAAGAGTCTGAGCTCCAGGACAATGGATTAGTTTTAAAGCTTTCATTACACCCGAGCAACGCCGGGCTATCCTGCCAGTTATCCATAATTTGGCTAATATTTTTGACTAAGCTCCAGAAGAGCAACCCATTGCGCCTTATTAGTCTTCATTTTACTTAATGTTTTAGGCTAGGGTTTTCGGCTAATATGAAGTGGAAAAATTATATTGAATCTATTGCTTGGACTGCTACTACAAGGTTGAATCAATGTGACAATTTTTCTTGCCAGAACATCTCTTGCGTATTATAAATCTACCAGTTCACCAGGCATTTAATATTGCTGCCACATATGGTGTGGTGCTTCTGCTATATATATATATTAAGATTCTTGATAAAATTCAAAAACAGGGATTGTAACGTTATCAGTCATGGCATCTCAACTTCAGTCACTTTCTCACTGCCATGATGTGGTTTCCCTGAGACACTTCTAAAAATATTTACTTAGCAATATGTTCTGATGAACCTTCCTCCTTGGTAATTCAACCGCAAAGCTTAAACAGCTGGACTCCGGGGACAACAATGAATTTTTTTTTTTTAATCATATCACCCCGAGCAAGGGGGTAACGCCACTGATGTACAGAGGGCTACGTAAGAGTGAAAAGATTAGAAGAAAGAAAGCCGGAAACCACATCCTAAACAGGGAACAAGGGATGAGCCACTACACCTGTTCAATAGACGTGGGTGGAGTGTGAACCGGGCGATAGTTTAGTCTATCTACTCCAATTGAAAAAAAAAGAAGAAAAGTGAGAAGACTGGAAAAAAGAAAGCCGGAAACCACATCCTAAACAGGGAACAAGGGATGAGCCTCTACACCTGTTCAATAGACGTGGGTGGAGTGTGAACCGGGCGACAGTTTAGTCTATCTACTCCAATTGAAAAAAAAAGAAGAAAAGTGAGAAGACTGGAAAAAAAGAAAGCCGGAAACCACATCCTAAACAGGGAACAAGGGATGAGCCTCTACACCTGTTCAATAGACGTGGGTGGAGTGTGAACCGGGCGATAGTTTAGTCTATCTACTCCAATTGAAAAAAAAAGAAGAAAAGTGAGAAGACTGGAAAAAAGAAAGCCGGAAACCACATCCTAAACAGGGAACAAGGGATGAGCCTCTACACCTGTTCAATAGGCGATAATTTAGTCTGTCTATGTGAATCTACTGAAGGAGAGACTAGAACTGCTTAGGCACATTAATCGGCGCACAATATTTATGCATGACGGTGTTCAATGCCACCGGTCAAAGTATGTTTAGAACTTTTCAACAGGCTCAGGGTGGCAAAAGTGGATTAGCCTAGGAACAGCTAGATAATATAATCGAGGATTTATGATTAAATGTCAAAAAGAAAGTTAGAAAAAAGAATAGCCTTCAAGTATTTAAGCACTGAGAGAGACCAAGATAGAAGACTGGACAAAAGAAATCTCTTTTGATTTCTCTAACAACTTGTTTCTCAGCCAGGCCGAATGCCTCCAAGCAGTGATGGAAATTACTGAGCGCTGAACTATTTGATTTAAAATGAATGGAGGACATGCCATGTATAAATTTGTGAATAAAATAAATTTATTGATACATGTCATGTATAAATTTGTGAATAAAAGAAATTAACTGATACATGTCATGTATAACTTTGTGTATAAAATAAATTAACTGATACATGTCATGTATAAATTTGTGAATAAAATAAATTAATTGATACATGTCATAAATTTGTGAATAAAATAAATTTACTGATACATATAATGTATAAATTTGTGAATAAAATAAATTAATTGATAAATGTCATGTATAAATTTGTGAGCAAAATATATTACCTGATACATGTCATGGATAAAATTTGTGAATAAAATAAATTAACTGATACATGTCATGAATAAATTTGTGAGCAAAATATATTACCTGATACATGTCATGTATAAATTTGTGAATAAAATAAATTAATTGATACATGTCATGTATAAATTTGTGAATAAAATAAATTTACTGATACATATAATGTATAAATTTGTGAATAAAATAAATTTATTGATACATATCATGTATAAATTTGTGAGCAAAATATATTACCTGATACATGTCATGTATAAATTTGTGAATAAAATAAATTAACTGATACTGATAATGAGATAAGAGATGGTTATTGACGTTACATTTGAATTCTTGGATTTTGTAGCTGTCGGGTAAGTAAGTAAACGGAAGGGAATTCCAAAGGCAGGAAGTGCGAAAAAAGAAGCTATTAGAGTAGAAGTTGCATTTACAATTTATTGGTTTCACAGTAAAAGGGTGGGACCTGGTTGCTAATCTTGTGGCTCGAGTAAATTCATACATAGGAGCACCAGAGAGCTAAGTTAATCGGAGCAGAAGTCGTGAAAGTATTTGTAGAAGAGACACAGGGAAGCCACATTGCATCGGTAAAAATGAAACTGTATATGAGCTACTAAATCAGGATTGATAACATTAAAGGTTCTCCGTTGGATTTTGTCATTGAGCCCGAGTTAGCAGGGGGCACCCGACCAGATATGGCAGCAGTATTCAATGCACGGGAATACGATAAATTTGTGAGTAAAATAAATCACCTAATATATATATATATATATATTTGTTTTTCTTTAATCCGAAGTGGAAGAGTAGGAAGGTAAATTCCAAGAACCTTATCCTAATCAATATTAAAAAATTTTAACATTAAAAAGTGATGCAGGCAGACAGCTCAATGTATCAAGAATACAGATCCAATATAAATTAGAGAAAATTTTCCATATTCAAAGGTGTCGGATGTACATTTCGACATAGAGATTCTACGTCACGTCAGCGACATTGTTTTGTTCCAAATGGCGAAGGCCCTGGGGTAAAGTGTGGAAGGGTTTTAGGTTAACAACGGTCACAAAGTACAACATGACAGAGCTGTTAGTGGCGGGGTTACAGGGTGTTGAAACGGTATATTTAGGAAGGAGAGGAATAGATTTAAATGTAATATCTTAATTTTTTTATTTATTTAAGTGTATCTATTACAGGAAGTCATGAATTTAAAGTTATTGAAGAAATATATATATATATATATATATATATATATATATATATATATATATATATATATATATATATATAGGGATTTGGTAAAGGAGTTCATATTTTATAAAGATAAACAACTAAAGGAGTTAAATTACTTTTTTAAGGTTAAGATTTTGGGCTGTTTGAAGAGGTGCATTTAGGCGGGAAGGAATGGGTTTCAATATAAGATTTAAAATTTTTTTTTAAGTTTATTTAATTAAACCTTTTAGGTAGAAGCGAGCTAAATGTCAATTACAGGAAATTATTAGTTTAAAAATTATTAGTTTAAAAATTATTAGAGAAAAAAATATTAGAGAAAAATATATATATACACATATACATATATGTGTTAACCAAGGAAAAAGGGGTTTAGTAAAAGAATCCATATTTTCTAAAGATAGGCAATTAAAGGAGGTTGGAATAGGAAGGTAGGGGGGTTAAAATACTTTTTAAGGTTAACGTTAGGGTAAAATTAAGATTAAAACTTAAATTGAATCCTTTTAATTTATATTCTAACATCTAGTCAACGGGGATTTAAATTCTAAATTTAAGTATTCAAAAAGTTTGCCTTGTGGCGGCACTTACTGATGAATTCTCTCCTAAGATTCAGTAGCAGGTGTTGGTGGGGGTATTTTAATATTTAAATTTTTTCCAGTAAACATAGGCAGCACCTATCACGAAAATTATACATATATATAACGTTAGTATGTTATAACATCACTACAACGTAGCTATTTTGTTTCAACACCTCTGTGTTGTCAAATGATGGTGGTACATGGGAAAATTAACTCAGCAAGAGGTGTCGTAATGGAATGTCTCACACTTCATCTCGCCTATGTGGACTGACTATATTAGTAGCCATATATTGTGAGCAGAGGAGATACCTGCAACTTGCTTCGTCAACGACGTTTGCTCACGGTCTGAGCAATTGGGTCTTGTTCATCTCTCTGCTCGGACGCAGAGAGGGACCCAAGCGAGTCTACGCCGACGGGTAGAGTCACGCTTGCGTTGATAAAGCAAGAGCCCGATCCAGCCTTAAGCTGCGTCTACGGGATATTTTTGGCTGAGCTTAAGGACTCAGAGTTCCCACATAAATCGACCTTGTATCGCATCTGCCTCAGTGGGAAGGCGGCAAATACCCTTGCTTCGGCATTTACTAGCCTGCCACCAGATTCCCTGTCTTGCCGTAGTGTATTCTCTTTACAATAAACCTCTCTTCTTTCATCTACGCACGTGTTCCTGTTCTTTCACTCTAGTACCAGCTTGTTTGTTTGTAACCTCTTTAAAAGATACAACAGTATTTGAGTAAATGTTATATTATTTTTTTTTATTGAACACTTCATGTATTTACATCTACTGGCCAGAATAATCGACAAATTGTGTCAGGAAATTACGCGTCTGAAGGATGAATATGTTAAAATAGGCTTCGTCTGATCGGAATTCATGCGTGGTCGCGTGGTCTAAGACACATTAGTTCTTCTAGGGGACGCAGGTTCGAATCTTGTCAGAGGCGTATATTTTTCTAACAAGATTTCTCGATTATCTAGGCCAGTAGATATACATAAATATAGTATCTAATAATAACAAAAAAAAAACAGAACATTAAATATTAAATAATAATAATTTAAATAATAATAATTAAAAATAATGTTTAAATTATAAATTAACATATATTATTACTTAAACGTTAATTTTAATACATATTTGTATTTGAGTTACCACTCTGTTAATTTATTAAACAGAGTATTTATTTATTTTCGTCTACCGGCTTGAATATTCGAGAAATCTTATTTGAGAAAAATATGTTTTCCGGTAGGGTTTGAATTCAAATATGTTGCTTAATAAATAAACGGAGCGTCTACTTAAACACGAGCATCTACTAAAAAGAACATTTCTGGAATTAATAATAATTATTATTATAATATTAATTATTATTATTATTATTATTATTATTATTATTATTATTATTATTTAAGCAATAAATAAAGGTAAAAATTGATTTTTTTAAAAATAATTTTGCCGCATGCAAGGCAGTCCACTGACACTAGTGTGCAGGGGGTTTCATAGAAGGAAAGTTATGAGAAAGAGTGACAGGTTATAAGGAGTGTCAGGAAATGGGTAACAGAAAAATGAGAATACTGAAGAGAGTGGATTGGATGGAGAAAGGAGCATGAGAGAGAGGATGCAGGTTGGTGAGATAGGAGATGACTATTGACCTTACATTTGAATTCTTGGATATTGTATCTGTCAGGAAAACAAGTAAATGGAAGGGAATTCCACAGGCGGGAAATGCGAGAAAAAAAGCTATTAGAGTAGAAGTTGCGTTTACATTTTATTGGTTTCACAGTAAAAGGGTGGGACCTAGTTGCTAATCTTGTGTCTCAAGTAAATTCACATATAGGGGCGCCAGTTCATCGAAGCAGAAGTTGTAAATGTATTTGTAGAAGAGACAGAGGGAAGCCACATTGCGCTGGTGAGAAAGTGACTGTATCCGATCAGCCAAGTCGGGATCATTCACATTACAGATTCTCCGTTGGATTTTGTCAAGGACCTCTAGGTGGATAGTAGGGGCACCCGACCAGATATGGCAGCAGTATTCAATACACGGGCGGATGGTAGATTTGTATATGTGCAGGATTGTTTCAGATGGGAGGAAAAAAAACTTCCTGGCCCTTTACAGAGAACCGACCTTTTTAGCATAGGATTTAGTTATGGACCAGATATGGCAGCAGTATTTTATGCACGGGAATTTTTTTTTTTAATCATGTCACCCCAAGCAAGTCATTCCACTGCCACTATAGCGCAGGGAGTTACACAGGGCGATAGACGAGTTAGGATGTACATAGGGGGAGAGTTGGAGAGAATGGGAGGGTTAGTGTGTTAGGAGGTGTCTATTGACCTTACATTTTAAACTCCTGGAGGTTATAGGGAAGCAAGCATGCGGAAGGGAATTCCACAGGCGGGAAGTGCGAGAAAAGAAGCTGTTGGAGTAGAAATTGCGGTTACATTTTATCGGTTTCACTCTAAAAGGGTGGCACCTAGTTACCAATCTAGTATCTCGTGCAAACTCACACCTAGGGGGCACCAGTGATTTAAGTTTATCAGAGCAGAAGCCATGAAAGTATTTATAGAAGAGGCACAGGGAAGCCACGTCGCGCCAGTGAGAGAGTGACTGCAGGCGGTCAGCTAAGTCACGTTATAGATTCTCCGTTGGATTTTGTCAAGGACCTCTAAGTGGATAGTATCATCATATGCATATGCACATACGCAAAAGTACAGATGTACAGTCATAGACACAAAAATACACGCGTGCATAACATATACACGCACATACAAAGAAGAAAAATCAGCATAACACAATTGAAAAATAGCAACTGTTAAACTTAATATTAAAATAACTAAAACGAGAATATTGACAAACAGTTGCTGATATCTCCTGACGAGTGGACTAAACAATTACAAAAATTTTTATACTTGTATTAATCCTATACAAATACATTTCTATAAAAGGTATATAGTTTTTAAGATATATGAAATATGGATAAACATTTCATTGAAACTAGATTTGATTTTCTTCCCCAACTTTCTCGACAGAACTACATGGCCAACTCACTATAATAATAATAATAATAATAATAATAATTTACATATATATTTTTATATATATATATATATATATATATATATATATATATATATATATATATGAGCAGTGATAATGCGAAATAAGCTTGTATGTGGATGACTAATATATATATATATATATATATATAATTATTTAGTTTTTGGTCATAATAAAATTAGACCAGTAAAGAGTTGTATTAAAATGTGTTCAGTTCAATTATATTGTAGAACTTTGATTTTTCTTTTGAAAACGAGAAACTTCTTTTTTTACACATCTACAACATACCGTCTTCCGCAGTTAGTTTTAGCTGCGTTTCTTTCTTTCTTTCTTTCTTTCTGCCTTTCTTTCTTTCTTTCTTTCTTTCTTTCTTATTTTTTTCTTCATTTGAATTCTAAGCTTTTTACGTTTTATGCTCTTTTCTTTTTTACACATCTAAACTAAACTCTGATTTCTTTCTCCACAGTTTATTTTACCTACTTTTCTTTCTTTCTTTCTTTCTTTCTTTTATTTCCATCTTATTACGTTTTATGCTCTTTTCTTTTTTTACACATCTAAATTAAACCCTGATTCCTTTCTCCACAGTTTATTTTACCTACTTTTCTTTCTTTCTTTCTTTCTTTCTTTCTTTCTTTCTTTTATTTCCATCTTATTACGTTTTATGCTCTTTTCTTTTTTTACACATCTAAACTAAACCCTGATTTCTTTCTCCACAGTTTATTTTACCTACTTTTCTTTCTTTCTTTCTTTCTTTCTTTCTTTCTTTCTTTCTTTCTTTCTTTCTTCATTTTATTTCCATCTTATTACGTTTTATGCTCTCTTCTTTTTTATACACATCTAAACAATACCCTGTCTTCTTTCTCCCCAGTTTGTTTTACCTGCTTTTCTTTCTTTTTTATTGGGCGATCATGTCTCAAAACAGACATGACTGACTGGGCAGAAGATTATCCCGCAGTAGGTTGACATTGCTTTCTGCGGTAGACTGGTTGCCTGCCAAGGCTATAGGACCTAATCTGTCCCATTATTTAACCCATAACTGGAAGGAAGAAACGGATTAATACTTTACCCAAGGGTATTTGCGCGTAAGTGAATGCAATAAATTCAACTGGAATTCGAATTCGGCTCCCCGATTTCTCGTTCCGAGCCGATATCCACTGCACCACAACACCTTATCTTATACTGTTAAATCTCTCTATAAAATTTTCTACATATCCGTTAATCACCCCTCTCCTCTTCCTCTTTCTTCCTTTTGTTCAAATTCTAACTTCCAACTCTGATTTTCCTATTTTCTACCCCACTTACCCCTCACACATAATTCGCCAATATAAGATAAAGAATTTTTTCATCTTCTTTCACACTACCTGATGAGATATTGTCCTTTCAATGTCGAAACAAAATGTACATTTTGTAGTAGATGATAATTTGTACATGTTCTAAACTATAATTTATAATAAAAATTCATAGCTCTATTTTTATATGGAGCACTGTTTTAAACTAATGTTTTGAACGTTGTTAATATTTTCTTCGTTCCTTATTCATTTGGATATATATATATATATATATATATATATATATATATATATATATATATATATAAACATATATATATATCCTAAACATATACTGTTAAATATAAGAGACAAGGAATGTCTATTATGTTTAATCATGAGCCGTTCTAAACATCGTATTTTGGCTTTAATTTCAGGTGAAAATAAAGACAAAAATTCTCCAACATTTGGATATTTTTTATAAAGTTGGTTCTAAGCTTTCGGCTCACATGAGCCATCTTCATAGAGGTTATAAAGTCGGTAACACAAAAACATCTACCAGCAGCGACGACTTTTCTTGTGTTGACATAAAACTTTGCTAAGCAACGATAGTAGTTACCAAAAATAGCAGACGCAGTTCGTAAATTTGTAATGCGGTTCTATGATGTCACACCGCGTGAGAGCTCGAAATGACAACAGAACCATATATTTAAATGCAATGTAATGTGTTATGACCAGATTTAAACGTTATTCTATTAAGTGGGGGTTGTTTGGATTTAATGTACATGGCTTCTAATATCTGAAGGTTTTTTACTGTGTGTATGTGTGAGGATTATTGCATTGTTGACTCATGATTAAACACAACAGACATTTCATTGTCTCTGATATTTCACAGTATATGTTTAGAAAATTATCTGCTGCCTCGATACACTATATATATATATATATATATATATATATATATATATATATATATATAGTCATCCGCAGACAGATCTGTTTCGCTGTATCACAGCTCATCAGTACGGTTAGACTCCGATTGCTTTTAACTCAGGATTGAAACCCGACCGAATTGGCGTCAGTCGGCGATTCTACCTCTGGGCTATGGGCGCTCGGTAGAAGAAGGCATACTTTTTAGCGTGTATATTATCATTATACACGCCCAATAGCCAGAGTGCTCTAGTTCATTACAGAATGAGCGATGCGTGCATGCCAGTGTTGCTACTGTTTATCAAAGTATATATATATATATATATATATATATATATATATTAGTCTAGTCAGTTTCAAGGTAATAACTGGAGGCCACACAGTGTGGATCAGCCTCATACCACAGTTGTAATTGTTTGTTAAATTTGCTTGATGTTATCGACAGAAATCTTTGTCTTATAACTTGCTCCAGTTCTCTGTTATCTGAGAGATGACATTTTAGGCCTCCCACTTGATTTGCGCATCTATTTCAAATCCGACGCTCATCTCTGAAATTTGATACATAAAACTTTAAAGCAGAAAATAAAAAACGTTGTGCAAGCAGTCATCCATTTCTTCTTGAGAATGCTTCTGTGATAAAAAAAAAACAAACCAAAAAAAAAAAAAATAAAATAAAAAATACAAAAATAAAAAATACAAAAATACAAAAATAAAACACCCCCAAATAATTCTTAAGTCTTCTTTTAAAGATGTTTTTTAAAATCCGAAAAATAAAATACAAATTCTTCATCCTTATGTACCGTGTCCTTTCAGGACGTAGGTGATCATGGATTTCTACTTGTCCCTATCCCTTGTCGCTCTTGATATTTTTCCTCTTGGCATCTCCCCCATACCCTTCTCCACCAACCACTGCTCAAGCCCATCAAGTATATCTTGCGTTTCTTTTCCCTGTCTCTCTTTCCCTCTATCCATCCTGTGAGTATGAGGTTCTCCAATCCCTCCTTCCTCAATACGTGTCCCTAAAACCTCAGCTGTCTTTTCCTGGTGCAAAGTATAAATTTCCTTTTCGTTTGCATCCTCTACCTCGTAGAATACCTCGTCTTTTCATTACCTCCAATACCTCGCTGTTTCTATACCTCCAATACCTTGTCGTTTCTATACCTCCAATACCTCGTTGTTTCTATACCTCCAATACCTTGTCGTTTCTATACCTCCAATACCTCGTCGTTTCTATACCTCCAATATATTGTCGTTTCTATACCTCCAATATCTTGTCGTTTCTATACCTCCAATACTTTGTCGTTTCTATACCTCCGATACCTCGTCGTTTCTATACCTCCAATACCTCGTTGTGATGAGCTGTGATACAGCGAAACTGCAGTGAATACTGGACAATACAATCAAAGATGAAGGAAAAACTTGAAGCAACTGAAATGTGGTTCTACAAAAGGATGCTGCGAATATCATGGATTGAGCATGTGAGCAATGATGAGGTCTTAGAAAGGATGGAAACAAAAAGGAAATTAATACTGAGCATCACGAAGAGACAGCTAAAGTTCCTGGGACACGCAATGAGGAAGGAGGACTTGGAGAATCTGATACTATCAGGCCAGATAGAGGGAATAAGAGACAGGGGAAAGCAACGGATAACATATTTGAAGGACCTAATCAGGTGGATGACGGAACAAGGATTGCATGGTTTAACAGGAGAAGGCGTGCTCAGAGCCACCAGGGATAGAGAAACGTGGAAAGCCATAATCGCCTACGTCCTGAAGGCATAGGGCACATAGAAGACGATCTGTCTGCGGATGACTATATGTATGGTGCATTGAAAACGAGTAGGATTGATGGGCATCAATCTAAAGAGACCGTGATGGCAGTTGTCAGGGAAATATTTTCTCGGGAGCTTGTCGCATAAACACTTATATGATATCCGAAAACATAGACAGTGAAATAAGAACAACCAAAGAGTAAATTTAGGGTTTGATTTAAAATATCTCTAAATGTTGTTTAATGAAACACACCAGAAAAAAGAAAAGAAAAAACAAAACAAAAAGAAAAACTGGGGTACAAATGTCAAAATATTGAGATTGTAACAACTGCGACGGAGACATGCTAAATGTCAGGCAATAATTGTTTTTTATTTCTCTTCACAGGAAATTATTTCTGTGGTCATAATTTAATTCATCTGGGCCGAAAACATATTGCATTACTTAAAATGCTTTACTTGTGTGTGTATGCATATGTGTGTGTATGCATACGGGTGTAATGGAAGCTTTAAAACTAATCCATGGTCCTGGAGCTCAGACTCTTTGGACGTTGGCACGATAGACTAAAAAGCAATAGTTGTTTCCAGTTGAAGCGAAACCG
>JBBBDQ010001075.1:1557500-1560000 GCA_037127315.1 Ascarosepion bandense | reverse complement strand
GTCCTGCTATTTAATCCATAGCTGAGGGGAGAAATGATGGGTATCTGCGCGTAAGTGAATGCAATGAATTCAACTGGAATTCGAACTCGGCTCTCCGATTTCTCGTTCCGAGCTATTATCCACTGCACTCTCTATTACTCAAGACAAATAATAATGATAACTAGCTTGTTTTTTTCAAATATTTCTTTCTTGCTTTACTTTTCTTTATTTAGAATTTATTTACTCACCTTATTTTCACCCTCTGTGAACCACTGTCACCTCAACTATCATGGTACGTGTGGCTTTTCTGTAAATGCATTGAACTGATTAGTTTTTGAAATTTCAGTTCTTTTGATAAAGATTTGCAAACACCTGAACAATTAATAAATAAACATAATATATATATATATATATATATATATATATATATATATATATATATATATAAACATTGAAACTTGGTTATAAACAACCGACAATTTGAAATGAATTGTTTGAACATTATTTTTTTTATCGATACTCGTATTTAAGTAGATATTCTGTTTTTTTTAATTAAACATTATATATTTATATCTACTGGCCTGATTATTTACGATAATTTTTTATTACGATAATGTGTGTCATTCGGTAGGATTCGAACCTGCGACCCCTATCTACATAGGGGAATCTACCATTTGATCTGGCAGCGTCTTCGACCGCTCAACCACGAATGACCTCCAGTCTAAACGAGGTTTTTATCAAGCCTATATAACACAATTTTCGATTCATCGCAACAACCATATCTGCTCTGAAATGTATCGTAATGTCAACAAATGTAAACATGTTAGGGTTATTAAGGAATTTTAACGAAACTTGGTTATAAACAACCGACAATTTGAAATTGTTTGAACATATATATATATTGTTGTCATCCGCAGACAGATCTGTTTCGCTGTATCACAGCTCATCAGTACGGTTAGACTCCGATATATATATATATATATATATATATATATATATATATATGTGTGTGTGTGTGTGTGTGTGTTAATTTTAACAGACTGCCAGAATACTATTCACTATTTTCCGTCTTACATTTGTTATGCAAAAACTACAATGGACAATACCATGATCTTAGATGTATGAGAGTTTAGCAGCTCTCTCTCTCTCTCTCTCTATATATATATATATATATATATACAGCTGCTAAACTCTCATGCATCTAAGATCATGGGAATGTCCATTATATATATATATATATATATATATATATATATATATCTAGCAGCAGCCCTAATATAAGGAACGGAAACAACAAAGACATAAATATGCGTATTACTTAAAAAGTAATGCATGATTAGCAATGAACTTTTTACTTTTTAAATAATACACATATTTATGTCTTTGTTGTTACCGTTCCTCATATTATGGCTGCTCCTCCTTCTACCGAGCGCCCATAGCTCAGAGGTAGAATCGCCAACTGACACCAATTCAGCCGGGTTTCAATCCTGGGTAAAAAGCAATCGGATGTCTAATCGTGCTGATGAGCTGTGATACAGCGAAACAGATCTGTCTGCGGATGACTATATATATATATATATATATATATATATATATATATATATATATATTGAGTTCAGTTGTGATTGTGCTTGGTGCCAAGATTATTTTTTATTCAGTGTTTTACTGATAAAAAGATATTTTGGCAAGCAGGTTTTTAGTCGTAAAGGGCTCGATATATATATATATATATATATATATATATATATATATATATGTTTGAGTAGCTACTATGTAGTCATCTGCAGACAGATATGTTTCGCTGTATCACAGGTTGTAATGAAAGCTTTAAAACTAATCCATGGTCCTGGAGCTCAGACTCTTTGGACGTTAGCACGATAGACTAAAAAGCAACAGTTGTGTCCAGTTAAAGTGAAACCGTAGACTGAAAGAAAAATGAATGGATGTAAGTCAAATTTTGATTTCCTGGCATCGATATCAAATTTTCTGCAATATTGTAAGAACTGCAACCTTGAAACTTTTGAATATCGTTTCTTATGTTTTTGTCTATGAGTGTATCAAATTTGATTAAAATCGGACTACTTCTTCTATAACCCGATATTTTTATTTCGATTTTAGATATTTATCGGGGTACCTCGACACAAAACCTAGCTAAGAACACTCGCAGACGTTTCTAGTACAACTGTGTAAATTTCAAGAAAATTGGTTCAACCGTTTCAGAGTCTATAGGTAACGGACACACACACACACACACACACACACACACACACACACAGAGAGAGAGAGAGACAAAGTTCCATTTATAAATAAGTTTATATATATATATATATATATATATATATATATATATATATATATATATATATATATATATATATATATATATATATATATATATATATATTAAAAGAAAGTAAGAGAACATCTAATTTAAAACCCACTGTTAAAGTATTGTTCTAAAGCATGGAAATTTTATGTAATGATATAATGCATTTACAAACCATTGTAATAACAATATATA
>JBBBDQ010001075.1:1535000-1555000 GCA_037127315.1 Ascarosepion bandense | reverse complement strand
AAGCTGATCGCCTGAATCCTGATGAATAGAGCGAGAAGTAGAATCGGGTCAAAGATAGGACAAGAACAGTGCAGGTTCGTCAGAGACACGGCAACAAGGAACGCCATATTTATGATTAGCATGCTCTCCGAAAGAGCAATACAAAGGAAGAAGGACTTGTACATATGTTTTATCGATTATGCAAAATACGCCACAAAGAATTGATGGAGATGCTCAGCAGGCTCCACATATTTAGGAAAGACATAAGAGTAATTAAGAATCTCTACTGGCAGCAAACTGCCTGCATACGGATAGGTAACGATTTCAGCCGATATACAAAGATAGAAAGGGGCGTAAGACGAGGATGCGTCTTTCACCGGATCTGTTCGACTTGTATAGCGAGAATGTTTTGAGGACCCTAGATGGTATGCTAGTATTTGTAATCGGAGGCCACAATTTGAATAACATAAGGTACGCAGATGATACAGTGCTAATTGCAGCTATGGAAAGAAAATTACAAGACCTCCTATAGAAGATAACTGAAGAGAGTGACAAAAAAGGACTTCAAATATACTGAAAGAAAACCGAATGCATGGTCATCATCAAAAAGAGCAGCCCAAAATACCAAATACAGGTGGGGGATACTAATATCAAGCAGGTACAAAAATCTAAATACCTGGAAAGTGTTCTGACAGAAAACGGAAAGTACGACACAGAGATTCGAAGGCGAATTGGCATGGCGAAGAAAGCATTCCAAAGTTGAATTAAGTATTAAGAGACAAGAAACTTTCACTAGAAACAAAGAAGAGAGTGCTAAATTGCTATGTGATGTCAGTTCTTCAATATGGCAGTGAATGCTGGACAATATCATGAAAGATGAAGGGAGAACTTGATTCAAATAAAATGTGGTTCTACAGAAGGATGCTGCGGATATCATGGACCGAGTATGTGAGCAATGTTGAGGTTTTGGAAAGAATAGAAACGAAAAGGAAATTAATCAAGGAAGATACAACTAAA
Organism: Ascarosepion bandense; assembly: GCA_037127315.1. Lineage (NCBI taxonomy): Eukaryota > Metazoa > Mollusca > Cephalopoda > Sepiida > Sepiidae > Ascarosepion > Ascarosepion bandense. Next base: position 1,554,004 of record JBBBDQ010001075.1, on the reverse strand, counting down.
GTTCCTGGGACATGCAATGAGGACGGAGGGTTTGGAGAACCTGATACTAACAGGCCAGATAGAGGGGAAAAGAGAAAGGGAAAACAGCGGATAACATATTTGAAGGGCCTGAGCAGGTGGATGACAGAACGAGGGCTGCAACATGTGACAGGAGAAAGCGTGCTACGAGCCACCAGGGATAGGGAGACGTGGAAGGCTATGATCGCCTACGCCCTGAAAGGACAAGATACATAAAAAAGAAGTACTTCGGTTACCATGATATCTTATCAATGTATTGCTGGTAATTTTTTTCTTTTAATTTTCCTCAAAATGTATTAATTGTTATATTTTTTTCAAAAGGGAATTAGGACGTGGTTTCTTGCTCCTCACAATTTCCCAATCTTAGTACCAATTTTAGTTTATAGGCACACCCATGACGCCTCTGCAGAGGTGAAGTCGGTGTATTCTGAAGCTCCAGCCAATCTGAGGATACCATGGACAGAATACACGAGTTTTGGAGAGGATGGACACAAAAAGGAAACTGATATTTAACATCAAAAGACAGATGAAGTTTTGAGGACATGTAATGAGGAAGGAGGTCTTGGAGAATCTGATACTCACACGACAGGTAGAGGGGAAGAAGGACAAGACGAAGCAGCGAACGACATACCTGATGGACTGAGTGGAGAGCCATGATTGCTTACGTCTTGAGTGGAATTGGACAGATGGATGGTGGCGCAGAGGTTGAGTTGAATAACAGGAGAGGGGGTATTAAGAGTGACGAGAATAGGGAGATGTGGAAGGCCATGATTGCCTACGTTCTGAAGAGACACGGCATATGGAGGAAGAAGAATCTTCGGGTTGGCGGATGTAAAGTTTTAAGAAAAGATCCTTCTAAAATACTGAATGGGTTAAATAGTTTCATCATCCTAGCTTTTTTTTTTTTTAATCATTTCACCACAAGCAAGGCATTCCACTGCCACTATTGCGCTTGGGGCTACATAGGGGAAGGTAAATAGAAAGAGTGGTTAGATATAGGGAATGTCAGAAGGGGGGTGATAGATAGATGGGTGGGTGGGAAGAGTGGTTGAAAGAATGGAAGCGAGTTAGCTTGTTAGGAGGTGTCCTTTGACCTTACATTTAAATTCCTGGAGATTGAAGCAGTCGGGGAAGCAGTCACGTGGAAGGGAATTCCACAGTCGGGAAGTGCAAGAAAAGAAACTGTTGGAGTAGAAGTTGCGGTTTCATTTTATCGGTTTCACTGTAAAAGGGTGGGATCTAGTTGCTAATCTAGTATCTCGTGCAAATTCGAACCTATGGGGCACCAGTGATCTAAGTTCATCGGAGCAGAAGCCGTGAAAGTATTTATAGAAGAGACACAGGGAAGCCACGTCGCTTATTGATGTAATGAATATGTAATAAATATGCATGCACCTTGGTTCCCCCTTACATTAATGTGATTGGCTGAGAGACGGAGAGGAGGACGCATAGAGGTCTACGTCCATAGGTTTACTACTACTAGAGTCTACAGGTCTTTGACTGGAAGTCTACGTCCATAGGTGTACCGTTCTACGGCTATTGGTCTACGTCTATTGACTACGTTTACGTTGAAGGATACTGCATACGACGATTATCGTCCATTACGTCTACTTACTAGATAGTCCTACCCTATTCAGTCAGTTACGTGCCATACGTGATACACGCTTGGGCGATCATGTCTCTTTCGAGACATGATTGGCTGGGCAGAAGATTATCCCGCAGTAGGTTGCCATTGCTTTCTGCGGTAGACTGGTTGCCAGCCAAGGCTATAGAACCCAATCTGTCCTGTTATTTAACCCATAACTTGGAAGGAAGAGACGGATTAATACCTTTCCCAAGGGTATTTGCGCGTAAGTAAATGCAATGAATTCAACTGGATTTCGAACTCAGCTCCCTGATTTCTCGTTCCGAGCCGATATTCACTGTACCACTGCCCAGTCAGTCATGTCTCTTTCGAGACATGATCGCCCAAGCGTGTTTCACGTATGGCATTTAACTGACTGATTCTTTGTAGATCTTAATAACTTGTTTTTTACCAGCTCTCCAAAACCTCGCTTCTCCATCTTTTTTTTAAATCGTATCACCCCGAGCAAGGCGGTAACGCCACTGAATTTCAGGGGGCTACATAAGAGTAAAAAAAGATTAAGTAGAAGAGAGTGAAGAGAAAGACGAACCAGTTAGAAAGGAGCAAGAGACGGATGGGAGTACAGGCGTAATGACAGTTGCAAAGATAGAGAGAAAGGAAAGTATATCCAGGGTGGTGAAGAAAGAACTGGTGTCAAGTTGTTAAGAGATAAGTATTGACAGTGCATTTACATTCCTGAAGGTTTTAGCCGTCTGGAAAGCAAGAATATGGAAGCGAGTTCCACAGGCAGGAAGTGCGAGAAAAGAAGCTGCAGGAGTAGAATTGTCGTCTGCATTTGGTTGATCTAACTGTGAATGGGTGGGACTCAGTTGCCAATCTGGTTGCACGAATAAACACTTGTTGCAGAGGCACAAGTGACTTTGGAGCAGAAGTTCGTTGGAGCAGAAGCCATAAAAGTATTGATAGAACAGACAAAGGGAAGCCACATCTCGTCGGTGGGTAAGTGGCTGGAGTCGCGCCGCCAAGTCGGTCCCTATCACATTACTGATTCTCCTTTGTAGCCTCTCAAGAACACTGAAATGAATAGCAGGGGCGCCTGACCATATATGGCAGCAGTATTCCATGCACGGACGAATGGTTGATTTGTATCTATGCAGGATGGATTCAGGTGAGAAAAAGATCCTGGCCCGACACAGAGACCTAACGTTCTTAGCAGTGGATTTAGCTATTGACTCAATGTAGTGGTTCCACTTGAGATCAGAAGAGAGGGCAAGGCCGAGGCGGCGCTGTGTATTGCTCTAAGGGAGACTCGTTTGGTCCATGCTTATGGGAGGCAGGAGAGGTTGCCTGTGATGATTGACAGACAACAGCTTCTATTCGCTGAAGCTCATCAGCTAGGTTTTTCTTTGCTTTTCTCTATTTATTTATTTTTTTGGTTTCAATCTGTCATGTGTGTGTCAGATTTTTCAAGCCCGCTTTCCTTTTGTGTCCAGAAACTATTTCTTACTGGTGCTAAGTATAATTATTCTATCTTTCCATTTTCTCTAAAAATTCCTCATGGCTCACATATTCAGTCAATAGTATTCTCAGCATCCAGCTGTAGTAACACATTTTTCTTGCTTCAAGTCTCTTCTTCATCTGTGAGGAGATTGTCCAGTTCCATTGCTCCAAGTCTCTTCTTCATCTGTGAGGAGATTGTCCAGTTCCATTGCTCCAAGTCACTTCATCATCTGTGAGGAGATTGTCCAGTTCCATTGCTCCAAGTCTCTTCTTCATCTGTAAGGAGATTGTCCAGTTCCATTGCTCCAAGTCTCTTCTTCATCTGTGAGGAGACGGTCCAGTTCCATTGCTCCAAGTCTCTTCTTCATCTGTGAGGAGACTGTCCAGTTCCATTGCTCCAAGTCTCTTCTTCATCTGTGAGGAGACGGCCCAGTTCCATTGCTCCAAGTCTCTTCTTCATCTGTGAGGAGACTGTCCAGTTCCATTGCTCCAAGTCTCTTCTTCATCTGTGAGGAGATTGTCCAGTTCCATTGCTCCAAGTCTCTTCTTCATCTGTGACGAGATTGTCCAGTTCCATTGCTCCAAGTCTCTTCTTCATCTGTGAGGAGATTGTCCAGTTCCATTGCTCCAAGTCTCTTCTTCATCTGTGACGAGATTGTCCAGTTCCATTGCTCCAAGTCTCTTCTTCATCTGTGAGGAGATTGTCCAGTTCCATTGCTCCAAGTCTCTTCTTCATCTGTGAGGAGATTGTCCAGTTCCATTGCTTCAAGTCTCTTCTTCATCTGTGAGGAGATTGTCCAGTTCCATTGCTCCAAGTCTCTTCTTCATCTGTGACGAGATTGTCCAGTTCCATTGCTTCAAGTCTCTTCTTCATCTGTGAGGAGATTGTCCAGTTCCATTGCTTCAAGTCTCTTCCTCATCTGTGAGGAGATTGTCAGTTCCATTGCTCCAAGTCTCTTCTTCATCTGTGAGGAGATTGTCCAGTTCCATTGCTCCAAGTCTCTTCTTCATCTGTGACGAGATTGTCCAGTTCCATTGCTCCAAGTCTCTTCTTCATCTGTGAGGAGATTGTCCAGTTCCATTGCTCCAAGTCTCTTCTTCATCTGTGAGGAGATTGTCCAGTTCCATTGCTCCAAGTCTCTTCTTCATCTGTGAGGAGATTGTCCAGTTCCATTGCTCCAAGTCTCTTCTTCATCTGTGAGGAGATTGTCCAGTTCCATTGCTCCAAGTCTCTTCTTCATCTGTGAGGAGATTGTCCAGTTCCATTGCTCCAAGTCTCTTCTTCATCTGTGACGGAGATTGTCCAGTTCCATTGCTCCAAGTCTCTTCTTCATCTGTGACGAGATTGTCCAGTTCCATTGCTTCAAGTCTCTTCTTCATCTGTTCGCATTCACTGTCAAATCCGAGGAGTAATATATTACATAACATCCAGCACTTTTTTCTTTGTTTCTAACAATATTTTTCTCTTTCTTAGTATTTTGTTTAAATTTTAGGGTGATTCCCCAACTTGTAGCCTATAGTGTATGTATATATATTTGACAGTTCATTTTATTATTCATTTCTCGATATTTCCAAGTATCCTTCTGAAATCATCTTCAGGGGTGTGAGCTGTGGTAACGAAAAATAACTGCAAAACTGTGTTGCTAAAAATTACTGTAAATTTTCTTCTTGTTTCAAATGTAATGGTTGACAAATTGCTTAGCGTTATTTACAACGTGAAAATTATCCAAAATGGATTAAAAAAAAAACATAAGAAAAATCCATTTTGGATATTTTTCAGAGTAAAATCATTTCCAATGGTAAAATCATTTGCAATAAATTTTCATAGTAAAATCATTTGCAATGCATTTTCATACTAAAATTATTCGCAATGCATTTTCATACTAAAATCATTTGCAATGCATTTTCAAAATAAAATCATTTGTAATGTATTTTCATAATAAAAGCATTGGCAATGAATTTTCATAGTAAAATCATTGGTAATGCATCTTCGTAATAAAATCGTTTGTAATGAATTTCCATAACAAAATCCTTTGCAATGCATTTTCATAAGAGATGCTTGAAAAAAAACTTGAATAAAATCTGTCCCTCTTGTGCTTCAAACAACATTCTGTTCATTTGTTTGTTTGTTTGTTTTTTAATTTAAAGGTTTACAAGGTGAAAAACAGCATTTTCTGGAAATTTAATCAGATTCATCTATATAAAATGGCTAAAATTTCCCCAGAGCTGCTCTATTGTCAGTATTATATAACTATCAATTTGCCCATTGTTCTCATAAAATTTAATATCTGCAATTATAAAATTATTTTCATTTGAATCCAAAGTGATTCTGTAATAGACAGACAGACAAACAATTTATTTTTATATATAATATATTGTAGATATATCCTATATATCAAGTATCTATCAATATTTATATCATTCATATATAATAATTGATATCTAATGAAAAACAAATAATATGAAAGTTCAGATTAATCATGTGTTGATTTTATGCATGTTTGTTTTTATTTTTTAAGTTTGTAGTTTAAACCGATGAAAATGGTAGATCAGCAACTTTACAGCCAAAACATGTTTTTCCATCTTATTTGTTGTTGTTTATTTTGGATTATGTAAAGCTTTCGTATCTCTTCTCATCGTTGACAGAATTAGAAGAAATTTTTAGCGATTATCGGGAATATTAGAAACTTTAACTTTGCAAAGAAGCATTTGAAAAGATTAAAAAGAAAGACAAAAAAGAAAACTAAACTCGATGATTTCGAAAAGAAAGAAAGAAAAACAATGGTTTCTCTTTGTTGGGTTGGAATAGAGACTTAAACAGTACGAAAGAAATAGATGAATAAATAAAAGTTTTCCAGAATAAATTTTGAGAAGATTAAATATAAATAAATACTCACAAATATGATTTTATCTATCTGATAAGGTTGTTTGGTATGGTTCGTTTTAAAATGACTTTTGAATTTTTTCTTTCCCTATTTTTGTTTTTTTTTATTTTAGTTTTCAAAAGAGAGTGTTAAAAAGGCTTTTATAAAATAATAACTTTTGACTCTTTAAGATTTTGGGGTCTTGGATCCCAGACTTAATGTGACACAATAAAATTTTCCCATGAGTTATTTGTAAAAAAAAAAAAAAAATAGATATTAAAGCTCTCACAAACTTAAAGAAATTCAAAACTTTAAAAGTTTTCTGCCGAGTATTTGTTGGTTGTTTTTTGCTGAATGACATAGGTTATTTAATACCAAAATTTTGCAAGAATTTTTTTTTCTTTTTGGAGATTATAACGGCTTTAGTGCATTTTTGTGCAGTGGATATCGGTTCGGAACGTGAAATCGGAGAGCCGAGTTCGAATTCCAGTTGAATTCGTTGCATTCACTTACACTTACAAATACCCTTGGCAAAGGTATTAAACCATCGCTTCTTCCTCCAGATATAGGTTATATAGCAGATTGAGTTCTATAGCCTTGGTTGGCAACCAGTCTACCGTCGAAAGTGATGGCAACCTACTGCGGAAAAGTCTTCTACCCTGATCGCCCAAGCATGTATTATGTATGTCAATTAACTGACTGACTGAATGGTTTTAGTGATACGAGTATGGATAATTAACCCATAGGTGTGAGGAGAAGAGGTGGGTCTATAACTATCCTATTTTTTTTTTTGCCCGTATGTGAATCTAACAAACACAATGGGAACTAAAATTCGGTTCTCTGATTAACAACACCGAGCCATTATCCAAGATTAGAGCACCTGGTATTTGCAAGTAGTCCCTCATCTAGGTACTGACTAGGCTTGATATTGCTTAACTTCAGCGATCTTAGGTGAATTGATGTATGCCCTTTATACCAGCCGCACGTCTACGCTTATTGCACGTGGTATTTCTAAGTAGTCACCCATCCAGGTATTGACAAGGTTCACTGTTGCTTTCCTGCAGATTTTGAGCCCATGAGAAATTGTTTGTTGTGTTTATATCAAAATATAAGAATACATTCAGTCAGTTGATTGCCATACGTGATACAAGCTCGGGTGTTCATGTCTCGAAAGGGAGATGACTGAATTACTCGAAGATTTTCTCGCTGTAAGTTGCCATTACTTATTGCGGTAGATTAGTTACAAACTAAGGCTATAGAATCCAATGTGTCCTGTTATTTAACCGATAACTGGTGGGAGAAAAGACGGATTAATACTTTCCCGAGAGTGTTTGTGCATAAGTGAATGCAATGAATTCAACTGGAACGTGATCGATACTGACTTGGCAAACCGGCTGCAACCATTCTCTCACCGGCGTGATGTGGCTTCCCTGTGCCTCTTCTACAAATACTTTCATGGCTTCTACTCCGATGAACTTAGATCATTGGTGCCGCCTAGGTACGAATTTACACGAGATACTAGATTAGCAACTAGGTAAACTAGGTTTACTTTTACAGTAAAACAGATAAGATGTAACCGTAATTTCTACTCCAACAGCTTCTTTTCTCGCGCTTCCCGCCTGTGGAATTCCCTTCCACGTGTCTGCTTTCCCGACGGCTACAATCTCCAGGAGTTTAAATGTAAGGTCAATAGGCACCTCCTATCACATTAACTTGCCTCTATTCTCCCAACACTCTCACCATCCTCATTCTCGGTATCCTTACCCGTCTATCACCCTCCTGACTTTTCCTATATCTAACCATCCTTTCTCACCACTCTATGTAACCCCCTGCGCAATAGTGGCAGTGAAATACCTTGCTCGGGGTGAAACGATTATATATAAAAAAAAAATTTCGAACTCAGCCCTCCGATTTCCCGATCAGAGCTGATATCCGATGCACCACGACTCATTGTTCAGGTAGCAAAGCATATAATAATGCTAATTCCTTGTTTTTCGTTTGATCGAATGAAAATTTATGAGCGTTTTATAATTTTCTAGCAACCAACATTTTGTTTTTGCTCATAGATACTTCATTTCTAATAAATTCATATCGTTTTTTGCCTTGATAAAGTCTGTCAGTGGACGAATACATTTTCCCTCTTGTCTTTCTTTTAGTCATAATTCTTTATCTCAAGAACCCCAAAGACAAATTATCTAATCAGATATTGGCAATCATGGCTCTCCACAATTTCCTGCCTATTGAAGTACTTTGTAAGCTTTGTCTATTTATCACCCCTAAAGCTAACTACAAAACCTACACAACCCTAATCGTTACTAACAAGGTGCCTAAAACTACGAGATTTCATTAGGAATATTGCATATACTAGAAAAAAAGAAAAAAAAATCAAAATCAAAATTCATTTTATTTCTTGTTGTGAAAAGTCCCAGGGGTGTCTGAAAATTCCTATTTTATCATCTTTTCTAATTATATTTCTTTTTCCTCAAAAAAAAATAAATAAATAAATAAAATAAATATTATAAGTTCTATCAATATTATTATATATGCATATTATGCATATATATATATATATATATATATATATATATATATATATATATACTAGCAGCATAGCCCGGCGTTACTCGGGTGTAGTGAGACCTTTAAAACAAATCCATGGTCCTGGAGCTCAGACTCTTTGGACGTTGGCACAAAAGACTAAAAAGCAATAGTTGTTTCCAGTTAAAGCGAAACCGTAGACTGAAAGAAAAATGAATGAATGTAAGTCAAATTTTGATTTTCTGCTATCGATATCAAATAAGTTTTTTTCGTCGTAAACTGAATTTTGAAGGCTAAATAAGTCCTCTGAGTAAATGGTATCATGGCTGAAACTAAGAACTACAATTACGCCTACTTAGAGCCAAACCTGAAGCAAAAACTAAAATAAAAGGGCCGAAAAAAATAAAGACATACAGGCAGATAAACAGACACATACACAAACATCTTGCCTTTTATATATATATATATATATATATATATATATATATATTATCGATTTTCTGCACTATTGTAAGAAATGCAACCTTGGACTTCTGAATATCGTTTCTTATGTCTTTGTCTATGAGTGTATCAAATTTGATTAAAATCGGACTACTCCTTCTATAAGCCGATTTTTCGATTATTGATTTTCAGTATTTATCGACATAAAACGTAGCTAAGAACACACGCAGACGTTTATAGTACAACTGTGTAAATTTTCAAAAAATTCAGTTCAGCCATTTCGGAGTCTATAGGTAATGGACACACACACACAGACACACACACACAGACAAAGTTCCATTTATAAATAAGTTTAAAATAATTCATTACAAATTGTTGGTTGCTTATAACCAAGTTTCGTTAAATTTCGTTAATTTCCGTAACATTTTTACATATATATATATATATATATATATATATATATACGTATATATTTGAAATACGCAAGTGAAAAAAATTAAATATAAATAAATATTATTAATTTTATCATAATTATGATGTATGCATATTATGCATATTTATATATCTATATGCATATATATACGTATATATTTCTAAGTATATATATATTCAGGCAATTAATTGCCGAATGATACACGCTTGGGCGATCATGTCCTTTCGTTCCATGACTGACTAGACGGAAGATTTTCCTGCATTTGGTTGCTATTCTTTTCTACGGTAGACTGGTTGCCAACCAAGGCTAGAGAACCTAAACTATCCTGTTATTCAATCCTTTTATCCAAATCTTTCAGTTAAGTGCCATACATGATACACGCTTGGGCGATCATGTCCTTTCTTTTCCATGATTGACTAGGCAAATTTTCCCGTAGTTGGTTGCTGTTACTTTTTGTGGTAGACTGGTTGTTAACCAAAGCTAGAGAACCCAAACTGCATTGTTATTCAACCCATAGCTGGGAGGAGAAGAGGTTGATTTTTACCTTTTCCAAGGATATTTGCTCGCAACTGAATGCAACGAACTAAACTGGAATTCGAACTCGGCACTGCAATTTTTCATTTGGAACCGATATCCATTACACAACAATCCTAGCACATATATTATTAATCTCATGATCAATAATATATATGTATATTATATATGTATGTATATGTGCATATATATATATATATATATATATATATATATATATATATATATATATATATTACAGGCCATAATTATTAGGCCACTCCAGTGTTTTAAAAAATGATGTATTTCATACTATTTTTAGTATTTATTGACAAGTGAATAATTATAAATGAAAATAGAATGGTTCTTTTGTTAATACTGCACAATAATATGTGCATCAAATGAATTTATAAATATTTAATAATTACCTATATTGCAGTTTCATCAATGAAATAATGAAGAAATATTCAGGGTGATTCGGACGAGTTCATCTTTGCTTCCTTGTTTTGTAAAATTTTGCAAAAATTTAACAAAAGAACCATTCTATTTTTATTTGCAATAAATACTAAAAATAGTATGAAATACATAATTTCTTTAAAAAAAAAACTGAGGCGGCCTAATAATTATAGCCGGTAGTATATATATATATATATATATATATATATATATATATATATATATATATTATTTTTAGTCTTATTATCAATATTATTATTTTGTTATTTTTTAAATGTTTTTTGTATTGCATTTATCAGAGTTAAAAATTAAATAACTTAAGATCGGACTACCTACAGCTACAACCCGTGTAACCTATATTTTTTCACACCTACAAGCAATATCCCCCAATCCACATAAGACTACAACTCAGAAATTAAGATGCCGACTAGACATACACACGTAATCAGACACATACACAAACACACAAGAATTTTACACACAAACGCTACCTTACAACATAAATATACATTAAGTCTACTTCTACTCAGCCAATGACAAAAATAAAAAAAAAGAAATGCTAGAATTTTTTTTTCTTTCCATAATAAAAACAAAACATGTTAAATTTATAAACGTCTCTTATATTGGTTCAAGTAGTGAGCAACTGGCTAAGCAAATTTCTAGAGCAGTTACTCAGTTACTATGACTACATAGGAAGGACGACACAGAGATTGGATTGCAGAATAAAACAGTTTGTACCACTTAGAATTCTCAAAACGGATGTTCCTGTGAATCAAATTGTGAACAATTCCGGGTCAGGCATTGCTGAACACTAGATAAGTAGCAGAAATTGCGTAAATGGTTTCAGTGTGGACCAGTTCACTGTTTTGTCTGGTTCACACTCTACATTTAATTTACAGGCGTTGGAATCGATTTATATCAAAATCAGGACCCCGTCTCTCTGCAAACAGAGAGAATGTGCTTTCGGACACCATATTATTACTATTTAGTGCCTCTCCGTACACTCCCCATTTACCCACCAGTTTGTCAGGATTCATTTTCATCTTTTAATATTTTAAATGTTGAAAAATTGAATTAAAAAAAAAGTCCAAGTTGACACTGATGAAGAACGGGATTGAAACCGGTCTATCGTGTTTTCTTACATTTTTTACTCCATCTTCTACTATTCCATCATCTATAAATGCCTATAAGTATGAAAGTGACTTTATTTCTTGGCATTATATAATTTTGTGCCTATAATAATTTATTTATTTATATATATATATATATATCCTAAACATATCACTCTCTTATACCGTAGCCAGATGCACTCCAACTACCAACTAGATGAAAACATCCTAAAAAAACTCATAAATACTAATATTTCTCCGACAGACTCTAACAAAAGAATTAAGTTCATTATATATTACACTAAATCCACTACATCTAATTCATTTGTCCGCAACGACTCTTCCCCCACCGTTAGTGATTTGCAAAAAACCAATGTAGTATATAAATTCATATGTCCATTTAGAGAATGCATCTCTAACAACCTCAATAATATCTACATCGGCCACACCACAAATTCGCTCTCACGGCGTCTGACGTTGCACTTAAATAAAAATTAAAATATATTCCGTCATTTAGAACAACACGGTTATCAACGCACACTTCTGAGAAAAACGCTTGTTGATAACACGTACATACTCAAACAAGAAAATAATAAGCAGAAACTAAAAATCCTCGAAGCACTCTACATTAAACAATTTAAACCAGGTTTGAATACAATCAATTTCGATATTTCCAACAACGTACTCAAATGTCTGTAATCAACACCACTATTTTGTCACTGTCTTCGGCCATCCGCCACGGTAGGGATGGACTTATATTTTCAATTCAATTATCTTTATTGTTAATAGCTTAAATGTTCTATGTTTACTGTGTGTTAATATTTACTCTTTGATAATGGCTTATGTGAGCCGAAAGCTTAGACCCGATAAAAAATTCAACAAATACTGTGATTTTTTGTTGTCTTTTAACGACATCACCATCAAGTATATCAGACGGTATGAACGGATCCTACACAAAATTAATAGACAAAACTTGTCTATATTATTCAATGAAACCTGCATTAATATATATATATATATATATATATATATATATATATATTAATCATATCACCCCGAGCAAGGTGGTAACGCCACTGAAGCGCAGGGGGCTACGTAGGAGTGAAAAGATTGGAAAAGAGAAAGCCGGAAACCACATCCTAAACAAGGAAAACTGGATGAGCCTCTTCACCTGTTCAATAGACGTGGGTGGAGTGTGAATTTGTTTAATTACTTTGTTTTTGGTCATAATAAAATGAAACCAGTACATCATTGTATTAAAGAGTGTTTAATATAATCATACTGATTTTTTTTTTTTGAACCCGCAAATTTCCAAATTGGAAGTTTTAACCATGGATGAAAACGTTATAACTTCTAATTGCGCGTTCAAAAAATAAAATAAATAAATAAAATAAGACAGCACATAGTAGAAACCTAGGTCGCGTAATAACACATTTACGAATGTATTATATATATATATATATATATATATATATATATATATATATATATTGTTTTTCTTTAATCCGAAGTGGAAGCGTAGGAAGGTAAATTCCAAGAACCTGATCCTAATCAATATTAAAAAATTTTTAACATTAAAAAGTGATGCAGGCAGAGAGCTCAATATATTAAGAATACAGAGCCAATATAAATTAGAGAAAATTTTCAAAATTCAAAGGTGTCGGATGTACATTTCGACATAGGATCTCTAATAGAGATTCTACGTCACGTCAGCGACATTGTTTTTTCCAAATGGCGAAGGCCCTGGGGTAGAGTGTGGAGGGGTTTTAGGGTAACAACGGTCACAAAGTAGAAAAGGACAGAGCTGGTAGTCGCGGGGTTACAGGGTGTTGAAACGGTATATTTAGGAAAGGGAGGAGTAGGAGTTCATATTTTATAAAGATAGACAACCAAATGAGTTAAATTACTTTTTTAAGGTTAAGATTTTGGGCTGTTTGCAGAGGTGTATTTAGGCGAGAAGGAATGGGTTTCAATATAAGATTTTAAAAAATTTTATTTAACTTTATTTGAATAATCCTTTTAGGTAGAAGCGAGCTAAATGCCAATTACAGGAAGTTATCAGTTTAAAAATTATTAGAGAAAAATATTAGAGAAAAATAATTTTAGAGGAAAAAAAAAAAAAAAAAATATATATATATATATATATATATATATATATATGTATATATATATGTGTGTGTGTGTGTGTGTGTTAACCAAGGAAAAAGGTGTTTAGTAAAAGAATCCATATTTTCTAAAGATAGGCAATTAACCTAAAACCCTTCCACACTCTACCCCAGGGCCTTCGCCATTTGGAAAAAAAAAACAATGTCGCTATTAGAGATCCTATGTCGAAATGTACATCCGACACCTTTGAATTTTGGAAATTTTCTCTAATTAATTCTGCAGACAGATATGTTTCGCTGTATCACAGCTCATCAGTACGATTAGAAATCCGATTGCTTCTAGCCAGGATATATATATATATATATATATATATATATATATATATATAGTTCAAGTCACTGGAACTAACCAACGTCTATATCCACTAGGCTTTAAGGACACATGCCCCAGTGGATATAATCGTTGACCCAAAGAGTTGTAAGTTCAATACCAGGCTACAACTGTGGTGAACAAGTCACTTAGAGTCCGGTTAGAGAGTGACTCATGACTTATAAAGAGGCTTCACACATAGAATGAGATTGATATATAAAGATGAGGACAATAGTTCGAATAATGTAAATAGTGTAAGAAAAAGTCATATTATTAAGATTAGGTACTAAGGGCTCCACTACTGTCCAACTATCAGACGACTTGTATCCTGTGCAGCACAACGGGTCTATTTATTTGGACTTTTTCTTGCCATTGGAAAAGGGCTGAATGATGCTAAGGGTCGTGTACACTATTCATAAATATGAACACTGATTTATTCCTAAAATAAAATAAAAAAATAAAATTTTCATCAAAATCTAATTAAATCAACCTTCTCACAGTAACTGAACATTAAAAAAAATAACTTAAAACATCAGTTTTTTTGGTATTAAGTAACCCACAGAGGTGTTGATATGCCATTAAACAAAACTCAAACTCTTTGATATCGATATAAGATTTTTCTGGTTAAAAGTTCAATAATTTTAACACAATCAGCATTATGGATAAGGAAAAATAAACTTTATATAATTTTTTAAGGGGTGGAGAACTATCGAATCTGACATGGCCTGCTCACTCACTGTACAGGCCAGAGTGTACAGTGGCTAAAACTTTGTGATTATAACAATAAAAACTACAACATCCGAACAATGTAAATAGTATAAATACTCATTTTGCTGTTTTCACGTCTTGCTGTTTGCCAATTTTAGGAGTATTTTGTATATACAAGTATTATGCAGTTTATAATTATTTACTTAGAGCCACACCTCCCCTTTATTGATCTACCCTTGTATATTAAACACTGAAAAAGACATCTCAGTAAAAAGTATAAAAGAATAAAGAAAAAATCAAACATATTTGTTTCCGATAAATCTTTGTGCCTTAAAGATAATACAAAAATTCCTGATATCTTTTATCCTTTGTCATGATCCTTGGCAGTTAATCCCTTGTAAAATGAGAAGAAAATCCTGAAGAATTAAAAACTCATCCCTGTTCTAAAAGTTGATAATATTAATCCCTGAGGACTTTGATTTTTTTAAACTTTAAAGGATATCCTCTTAGTTACTACGAAACTATGCAAAAATTGGCATTTTCTATTGAAACTAAATCCTTCAATCCTTAATATTCGTTTAAGCAATCTACACTTATGATCCTTCTTTTTTTTAATGTGCCACAGTTGTGGTTCTCCACATCTTCCTGTCATTTGTAGCTCTCAATAAGTTTTGTCTGTTATTTCTCTCAGACCCTGATCTGCCATCCGTTTGCTCAAAAACATCACGTATGTCACACGTTGCTTTCTACTTTACCCTTATTCGTTACATATCTGTTACATCTCAAATTTAACAAGGTAGTAGTCATATAAATTAAATATAGGTGAACAAGTCAGTTAGAAAATTAATTCGATATCTAAATAAAAATTAGAGACACTCCATCTTAACTGAGTCAACCATCTTTTGCCGCAATTTTTAACATCGATTTGATCCTGGGTATGATGGTAAACTGCATCAGGCAGCAAGGCCTCTAATTGAGAGGTTGTGAGGAGCATGGAACTACCTCTTAACTGCTGTTGTTCCCAGGTCTTCCCTGACCCGGAGTGTTGCATCTGTTAGTGCCCCAGCTATGAGCAAATATTTAACCCCCAAACTGGGGTCAAAACACTATGAAAGCATAAAAATAGACTTTTATAGACATAAAAATAAACTATTATAGAAAAAGATACATTTTTGAAGGAAAAATATTACTAACAATACATTTTTGAAGAAAAAAATTATTACCAACAATACATTTTTGAATACAAAACTAGAAGACATCTTCAGTTTCCTAAAATAAAAAAAAGAATTTAAATTTTCATCAAAATCTAACGAAATCAACCTTCTCACTGAAACTGAACATTAAAAAAATAACTTAAAACCTCAGTTGTTTGCTATTAAATAACCCACAGAAGTGTTGATATGCCGTTAAACAAAACTCAAACTCTTTGACATTGATATAAGATTTTTCTTGTTAAAAGTTCAATAATCTTAACACAATCAGCATTATGGATAAGGAAAAATAAACTTCATATAATTTTTTCTCTACACTTAACATGAGCTAAACAAATTCCCGAAATTAGATTAACAAAAAATAAATAAATAAATAAATAAATACAAAAACAGAATGACGTCAAAAACTAAACAAATTTTTCATTTCTTTAATAATCAGTTGTGTTTAGTTTAATTTGTAACATATACAAATTTAGATAAAAAAAAAAATATGTTGATTAGATAGTGAAAGCTACAAACGCTACTCAGGAGGGAAGGACCCAACTAGGCGTTTCTTCCCTCCTCCGGTCAGGGGTTTGGTGATCTTGCACGCCGGCCCTGTATATAATAATTACATCTAATTTCTATATTGAGTAATTTTTATATAAATAAAAATTAAAGAACATACTAAAGAAAAGATGATAAAAGGCAATTCCTTCTTTAATCAGAATTCTCCGACTATTCAACATTCATTTCATGAATAATTTTGACGCTCAAATCTGTTTTTTTTTTTTTTTTTTGTGAAGTCTTTTTTTTTTTTAGCATTTCTGAAGTGCTCGAATTATTCAAATGTTAATTCAAAAAGACTTGAATTCAAATCATAGATAAATAAATAAAAAATTTTTTACAAAATTTGTATTTAAATCTGCGCCTTTTGGGTGACTGATTTGCAAACAGGTATTTTTTTTTTTTTACTTAATTAATGTGATTGTCACAAAATATTGTGAAAGAACGCTATCTGCTCTCTTGCTTACCTGAGTCATTCTTAATTTATCCTGATATTTACAAAAATTGACAATACCAAATTACATCGCCTTATCTATCTTTATTCCCAGATCCTGATAAACACATGACGATACAAAAAAAGCTATATTCAAACTTGGTAGAACTGACTCGTAAACATACAATGTGTTTTTTCACAAAGATTTTTTTTTTTCGTTTTAATTAATTAAAAGGAGCTAATGAAGCTTTTTTTGACAATGTTATACATAAAATAAATTTTTAAAATTATTTGATATTTAAGAATGATTAATTCGTTCAGCAAGATATTGAAAATCATTGCCCTTCACCACAACTTCCAATCCTTTGTCACTCTTTGCAATATTTGCCTTTTCACTATCCCACCCATGCCTTGTCCAGCTGTCCATTTATACAAATTTGTTAGGGAGGTGAGATACTATTTCTTTCTTACCTTTCAAAATATCCAATGCATGTCACATTCTCCAGGCTTTGAAAATCAGCATTCCAACAAATGAACTCTCCCTCTTAAAATGTTGCTACTAGTGCTGGTATTATAAACCAAGCCCTAAAATACTTTCCTGAGGTCTTCCTGATATAAGTGGAGAGCACCCAATGAGTATTAACTGGACTAGATGAAACAAATGATCAGTTAGTATTTATTTACTGTCAGTCAGTTAGTTAAGTGCCATACGTGATACACGCTTGGGCGATCATGTCTCGAAAGAGACATGACTGACTGGGCAGAAGATTATCCCGCAGTAGGTTGCCATTGCTTTCTGCGGTAGACTGGTTGCCGACCAAGGCTATAGAACCCAATCTGTCCTGCTATTTAACCCATAACTGGAGGGAAGAGACGGATTAATACCTTTCCCAAGGGTATTTGCGCGTAAGTGAATACAATGGATTCAACTGGAATTCGAACTCGGTTCCCCGGTTTACTGTACCTGTCAAAATCAGCACGGTCCTTTTATTTTCTCTATATCCTGACCAGACATCTCGACTTCAGTCTCTTTCTCATCGACATAATGTGGGTTCCCTCTGGCATTTCTACAAATATTTTCATTGCGCCTACTCTGAGGAGCTTTTATCCCTTGTGTCTCAAATACATACATTTAAACATGGTGCTAAATTGGAAATTAGGTCTCACCGTTTTACGGTTGAATCTGGAGCATCCCCCCCACGCATATACAGACACACATACAGACATACACACATGCATACACACACTCATATAAAGAAAGAGTTTAGGACATGAAAGTCAGTCGAAAGTGTTCGGACCGAAATCAGCAGAAAGCCCAAAGAAAAAAACCAACACCAGCTTTCCCTGACTCGACACCAGCTTTCCCTGACGATCCGTTTAAGAGGAACCTAGGTAGGTTCGTCTGGCTCATTAGGTGTTTATATATATATATATATATATATATATATATATAATGACTGGTTATTCACTGCCCAATCCCTGTTGCAGACGCCTTGTCAGTCATATTTGTGTTTGTTCTGTAACCATAGAGTCTATTTGTAGTTTGCAGACACGCACACAGACATATATATATATATATATATATATATATATATATATATATATATATATATATATATATATATATATAATCCAAATATGTGCGTTGTAGTGCAGTGGATATCGACTCTGAACGAGAAATTGGGGTGCCGAGTTCGAATTCCAGTTGAATTCCTTGCATTCACTTTCGCGCAAATGCGTTTGGAAAAGATTTAAATCCGTCTCTTTCCTCTAGTTATAGTTTAAACAACAGGACAGATTGGGTTCTATAGCCTTGGTTGGAAACCAGTCTACTGCAGAAAGCAATGGCAACCTAGTACGGGATAATCTTCTGCCCAGTCAGTCATGTCTCGAAAGAGACATGATCGCCCAAGCGTGTATCACGTGTGGCACTTAATTGACTGACTGAATATTCATATAAAATACAAATAATTAGTTATCCCTATTATCCAGCTCACACTCAGACCTGAATAAGTTTATTGCTTGCTTTTTTTTTAGGATTGACTTTCTAGTTCCTTCCATTCTCTTTTTTTTTTTTTCCCAGCACCTTATTGCATCTTAGCGGCATTATCTCTTTGCTCAAGGTAAACTGATTTTTAAAAAAATGTTTGAACATTTTTCTGTTGGTTTAAACT